>JAXIVD010002157.1:64803-66488 GCA_036785275.1 Cancer borealis
GCCTCAGCAGCCTTCCTAGAACCTGCTGACGAAGGAACACAATTGGTGGAGTGACAGTAGGAAGTGATTGTGTGGTGGTTAGCTAGTGGGGGGTGTGGAGGCCGCGGGGGAAGGTTGTGGCGTGGTGAAGGTGATGATGGTGATGATGGTGACGATAACATTCTTCAGTTATTCATCTCAGAGTCGGAATGAGGAAGTATCGTAGCCTTTCCAGGTAAATATGTTAATGTGGAAGCCGGGAAGGGGCTCACTGGCTCCCACGCTCGGTATAAAGCGCCCCCCTCCTCATCAACCCCACGCTGCCCCCTCTGTGCTTAGGGTGTTGCCAGCGGGAGGGGAGGGGAAGCTAGGTGGGTTGCCTGCTGGAGCGTCCCTTAGGCGGTATAACATCACGGTGCAGGACCAGTAACCAACCAACACATCATTGCCATTACTTGTCTACTTGAAAGGGATCGTTTACACTGTTGCCATATAAAGAGAGAAGCTTGTTTAGTTAAGTACAGCAGCGTGTTCCCGGCAGAGGAGGAGAAGGAGGAGGAGGAGGAGGAGGAGGAGGAGGAGGAGGAGGAGGAGGAGGAGGAGGAGTGGCCTCAGTAAGGAGGACGGACAAAGAGCCTCACAGCCCCTACAACTCTGCGAGGGGCACGAACGCGGGTCACCAGGAGAGAACACGTGCAGGAACGTTCACACACACACACACACACATACACACACACACACACTAGGAGTTAGGTGGTAGGGAGGAAGTGGTCTGAGGTCTCCAATAAGCCATATTCTCCAAGGCTGTCAGAGGACGTCCATTATGTGCCGTGTCGGAAGGGAGACAAATAAGGGAGGCAGGAGGGAGGGAAGGAAGCAGGGAGCGAGGAGGATTGGAGCCAAGTCCTGCATGGCGAGAGAGAGAGAGAGAGAGAGAGAGAGAGAGAGAGAGAGAGAGAGAGAGAGAGAGAGAGAGAGAGAGAGAGTGAGTTTGTCGCACCTCCTCAGGGATCAAGAGATTCAGTGAAAGAAAGTTTATATCGGCGTCTCTTGCCTCCCTGAAATATACCTTTCTCTTCCCCCCGACCCCCAGCAAACTCTCTCTCTCTCCTCGTCCCCAACTTGAAACTTGTACCACACCCTCCCACCACACCCTTCACCTTCACCTGAGCTCGCTATGGGGTGCCAGGTGACTCACTTTGTATACCTGTACGTTGCCATGACCCTCACCTCACCCCTTGGGACGGCCTGTTCTTCCCCTCCCCTCGCCTGTATATCGCCCCTCTATCTACATCACCCCAACCGTACCTCCATCTACATCAACATCACGCTATCGATCCCCACCTCCCCCAAAATTGTGGTATATATCATCACTATATCAATATCTACCACCACCACCTCCACCACTACCACTGTAATCATAACCTTCCTCTTTTCATTCCATACCAACACCACTTTAAGCACCACCACCACTTTACCACCTGCTGTTCCGAGACTCACCTATCGCGGGGCATCTAATGAAGTGTCCGCCCATATAGGCCTTAAAAAAAAAATCGCTTCTTCGTTCGTAGAGATGAGAAAGTAACCGCCATTGTAGCTGTGATCACCTTTCCGGTCCCCCACACACACTTTCCTCACCATACATCCCAAGACAAAATCATCTTGTAGGCGCCATTGCCGATCCTTATTGAGGCTAAAGATGGTAT
>JAXIVD010002158.1:0-2500 GCA_036785275.1 Cancer borealis
GGGGGGGTGGAGAGGAGAGAGAGAGAGAGAGAGAGAGAGAGAGAGAGAGAGAGAGAGAGAGAGAGAGAGAGAGAGAGAGAGAGAGAGAGAGAGAGAGAGAGAGAGAGAGAGAGAGAGAGAGAGAGAGAGAGAGAGAGAGAGAGAAATTATCATCTAAAATGTTTCGATGTTGCACACAATTTCTAAATATGTGTAGCAAAGTAACATTTTCTCTCATGATAATTATTCTAATGTCATACTCATCGTTTTTTATGATATCAAATGAGTGTCACTACAAATCTCCATGAGGGGGTAAAAAAAAAGGTATTTTCCCCTTTAATTCATATACGTAAACTCCTAGACATTACGAGTGACATTACACTATACCACCAGTTAGTCCAGTGAACCTCATTATATAATTACAACATGAATCACATACTCTGATAAGCAATAAATTAATTTATCTCAAGTTATATTCAAGGCTGTGTTGGCCAAAGGAAAGGTGAGTCTAATTCTAGTTAGGGTACATGAAAGGAGAGAGAGTAGAGAGAGAACTGTGTGAGTGAAAACATACCCATCCTTCTCCCTGAAACTATATAACTTTCTCTAAAACTATCCTTCTGAAAACTCTCTAACCGTTTCCAATTACGAGTGTAGGAGGCGAGCCGGGGGCGAGGCAGGAGGATCTGAGCGTTGGGCGGCCTCTGGGAACAGTGAGGCAGGTGAGCGATGGTTGGCCCAGCAGACGAACAGCGAAAAAGGGGGTGAAGGGGGTGAAGGGGTGAAGGGGTGAGAGACCGACGCTCCTGAGAACTTCACATTTGGTTCGAGCAAAGGAAAAAAATCTCCAGCCGCAGATGGCACAGTATAGGTAGGCAGGAGAGGTAGGGGAGCACCAGTACCTCTTCGTATCTTTGGTAAACAAGTTGCGTCATTTGAAATGGAAACTACAATTTCTTCAGGTATTTCTTGAAATTTAGAAATATGATTACCAAAAGCTATGCACATGCAGAATCATATGTTTCATTCGAAGAATACAACTGGATCATTTTAATGAAGACAATAAATACACTTGTAATTCCCATCGTCACACCTTGAGACTTGGCCAGATGTTTTCACGCCGCGGCCAGCGAACCTCCCACCCTTATCACCTCCTGACAACTACGTACAGCATGCACGTCTTCCAGTGCACCACCGACCACTCCTTCTCCACTCTGCCAGCCAATCAGCAATTGGCGAAATACACCCCACGAACACCCGTGCCTTCCTTGGAGAGTTGTCACTCCTGCTCGCCTGCCGCTCCTTCTGAGACGAGGCTTTGAGCGCAATAGATTACCAGTTAAACACCGAACAGGTAGGTTATGGCGAAACAAGTGATTGTTTGTTCTAGGCCATAAACAATTTTTTGAGATTTTATGTCTTTGACTATATGTAAAGGAATAACGCTAACCAAACGAATTTGTATCCCATGATAATAAACTTAATTCACCTCACGTTGCATGCAAATACCACATCAATTAATATATTCAAAATATATAACAAAGAGCATTGTATCATTCCTGTTTACTGATTGTACTCACTCACCTGCATGACTCTGCTGTCCCCAGAACAATGCGCGTGACGGTGCTGTGTGTCGTGGTGGCGGCAGTGGTGGTGGTGGCCGCGTCCCTGGGAGCAGCGGCGCCCAAGCCCCTCAACCCCCTTGCCACTGAAACCATAGATGGCCGCAGTGAGTTCACCAGTGTCGTCATGTTTCTTTGTCTGTCTTAAGAAAAAACTAGTCACAAGTAATTCTAGTTGTCTATTAGACAAGCAAAACACCAGAAACAAAAAGGTTAACCATTGAAATAAAAACGCAGTGCTCCAAGAAAGCCAAAACATACGTCTTTCCCTCCCTCCCACTCAGAACACTTGTACAATGAATGTACCACCACTACTGCTTAACAGAATATCAACATAGGATTATCTCAGAAATTATTATTTACCTTGAATCCTTCCCCCCTCATTTGAAACAGATTAATGTTGACGAATGTCTCTGATTTATTAATGAATCTCCTCACTTCTCTCTGCAAATATATGAACTCCTATGCTATCAATTTACGTCATTATTTCCGTCTGTAATTTTTTTCTTCAAATCACATTAATTTTGAAAGAAAAATCAAAAGCAGATCTTCTACTCGAACCTTCAGTTTCAGTGGGAACACATTTTCTAAAAGGCTCTCAAACACGGGACATGATCATCAATATTACAAGTCAAGATGTTAACTCAGCGCTGCACTTCCCTCTTTTTGATCCTCCCTCCTCTGTTCTCTCTCGCCGCGCCAGAGACCACCATCGCCCTGGCCATCGTGCACCAGTTGATTGGTCTCATCCCCGACGAGACAGTTCAACAGCTGCTCACCGTCATCCTAGAGGCGCTCAACGAGGAAGACTTCGACTACTGGGGCGAGGTGAAGGACGAGGTGATGGCGCTGGTTGGTCAATACATCAACGAGCACAACATGAACCAGGTCAAGGTCTA
>JAXIVD010002158.1:7500-66228 GCA_036785275.1 Cancer borealis
GATTACAGCAAATATGAGAGCGGCCCTTACCCACAATCATGAAGACATGTTGAAAAATGAATGTGTTAATTAGACCAATCTTAGAATAAGCAGACTTGATCCATTTGAATAAATACGAACAAATTCAATACAAAATTAAGACAATTAGATTAATATAGACATATGTATATAGTACATATACATATATATATATATATATATATATATATATATATATATATATATATATATATATATATATGTATATATATATATATATATATATATATATATATATATATATATATATATATATATATATATATATATATATATATATATATATATATATATATATATATATATATATATATATATATATATATATGTTGTTATGCATGTCTATGTGCCTTTGGGTTTTAAAAAGGGGGTTCAGTTTCGCGCCAGGAATTGGCGGGCTTTCTACGCGGGAAAGAGGTAGCTTGGCGTCGCCTCAGGCAGTCGGAGCCTCGGAGGGCGGCTTCGCCAAGGGGAAGACGTGAGAGTCTGGGTAGCGTCTTGGTCAAGGGAAGACGTGGTGTTGTTGTACATAGAAGGTTAAGGATATTCAGTAAACAGGAAAAGGACATTGAGTGCTGTGTTTTCCTAGCTCTGCCCCCGAGTGCCTCAAAGGTTTTTGTTTTGTTTTTTGTTTTCTTCGTCTCGTGGTATTTAGGGTGGTTGAGTTTGGTTTTCAGTTGGTTTCAATCACATTTTTTTTAGCTATTAGTAGCCACAGTTCTGTTTTATCGATGATAGTAATTTTAGTTAGATACGTTTTAATATTTTTATAATAATTTTGTTTTTTGGGAATTTAAATGAGTTTTATAGTTTTAGGAATGTTTTTATGCATTTTTTTGCCGGAATTCTTATCTTCCTTGAAATATTTTCATGTATGTGTATGTGTATATGTATGTATGTATGTATATATATATATATATATATATATATATATATATATATATATATATATATATATATATGTATATTTTAGGATGACTCTGGAGTTCACTTTTTAGGGTGATATTTATGTGCGCATGTGAGAAAAAGTTATATAATGAAAACTGAAAGAAATTATAATAATTATTATGGACCATTAACTGGAAGAAATTTGTATTTATTTTCAAATTTGTGGTCAATAAAATATCTATCTATCTATCTATCTATCTGTGTCACCTCGCAGTATCACCATTACATGCACGAATCCAGAAGAGAAGAGGGAGCCCTACCGAGCACCTCCATCCACCCAGGAATCCACGGAGGCAGCAGCTGATCAGCTGCTGACACAAACTCGAGTTTGTGTCGGTGCTGTGTCGTAAGTGGTGGTGTGGTAAGACAAGGTAGCCCCGCCCTTCCATTCGTAACACTGGTGTCAGTGTCAGAAGTGAGATATTTAGTGTTACGAATGGAAGGGAGGGGCTACCTTGCCTTTCCAGACCACCACTTACGTCACAGCATTAATCACTTTTGCATCAAGTTTATTCCAGGGTTCTATATTTCTAAATGGGAAACTATTTTTTTTGTCTCTTGCATGGAGTCCTTTTCAATTTCTTGTGTTCTCTTGAATTTATGTTGTCCCACACAAAAATATCTCATTTTTTCCAGATTGTTTGAGGCTCCATACACTGCTATAAAATCTCCCTTTTCCTTTCCTCAAGAATTGGGAGTTTCAGCCTAGAAATTCTTTCTTCATAAGGTAAATCTCTCAGGCTTGGAGCCATTTTTGTAGCTGCTCTTTGTATTTTCTCAAGCTTCTTTATATCCTTTTTTATGTGGTGACCAAATCACGTGTGTGCGATAAATCTTATTCATCTGTCATGAAATACCATGTGATTTGTTTTGTGTACTGATTCCCGCTATTTTGAAGACAATGTTACTTCATTTCATATATTTTCTTTGTGTTATATTAAAGATCCCTTGTGTATTGGAGCCGCAGACGACAACAGGCAGCAGGCAACTGAGGCAAGGCAGCTGAGCGCAGGCCGTGTCGGTCATTCACTCCACTCACTACACACCAGTAGGCTCCAGGACGTTGGAAGGTTATAACCACTGCTTGACTGTCTGCCAACTTTATACTGAACCCTTGGACCCTTGGACGGAGCACCATGGTGAAGGTGTCGGTGGAGTACTGGTGAGTTAACACTACCTACTACTTGTGTTCAGAAGGGTGTCATTACAATTGTTCTTTTGTATGTTGGTGAAACTTGCTATGCATCGCGTCGCCTTTGGAGGGTGAAAGTGTGTAAAAGCTGTGTCAGGCCACACACTTGTTTGGTTAAGACATCATACTTTCTTTCCATCCTTTGTGTAATGGTTTAGGAGTCACCATACATCCTCAGTACTATTAAAATGTTGCGTCAAAACTAATACTACCATGGTAACCAGACACCATACTTAACGTAGAACATTTGGTATTATTTCGTAATCTGACATTCTTCACATGTTAAATTCTGAATTATTACATTTGAAATCATCAGAAAACAATGATTTCGTCCTGAAAAAAGCGGGAGAACGATAATGAAAATTTATGGAAAATTCTGTAATTTATTACTTTCTTTGGTTCGAAGGTATATTCAACGTAACCATACATGTTCTTATTAGATAGTTTATTGATGCATCTGGTTTTCACATGGTAACACATGAACCCGATCGCAGGTGCATTGATGCGCCATAGGTGTGGCGGTGAGTAGGTGATGCACCTGTTTACCTTCAACATGACTAGGCAGTCCTAGGAGGGAGCATTGCCATGGGTGACAGCTTGAATGATGTTTGTGTTTGCTAACAACATATGAAATGTATTGTATAGTAGTTGATAAACGATAGTTAGTTACTTGCGCATTAATGGGTGTAAAGTAATTAATTTACACACATTTTTGTTGTAAAGTAATGAAGATTGTGGGAGTATACTACTTTGTCTTAAAGGAAGTGGTATTTTGTCTCGTCATCCTGAAGACATTTCACTTCATTTTAACTATTACTGAAAAACATGCTAATGGAAGTACATCAATGCAAATAAATATTTGGGTGATAAACCCACAACTATACAATGACATCGCACTTAGAAGATTACGTTAGGTTAACTAGGCTAGGAAAAATAAATGTAAGGTGTTGTAGAAGATTGGTAGCCTGTCATGACTTAACATGTGAGTTGCCAGTCAGGGGTGATAGCAAGATGACAATTGTGAAACTTAGCTATTCACACTTTACTTATTAGGTATGTTATAGTTAGAATGGAAATTAACTGGATGCCATTATTTTCAGATTTTTCACACAGTAACCGTACAGAACGCCATTGTTTATATTATTTATACTGTAGGCAGTAGGTAAATCTCAAGGTCATAAGCTCATTGTTACTTACCAGATCCTTGATCGTGTGATCATGGTGGAATGCAGCTGTGTGTTGCTGCTTTATGTAGGATTTCATGAATCCTCTCTTTGTGACCACCACTCACTAGCGGTTATTTCTCTTTTACGTTACACCGAGATTGGTGCTAAGTTCTTGGTTTATCTACCTGCATGCACCCATTATGGTGAAAGCCTTCTTAATTCCTGACATACACGTACACCGTTGTGGATACTAGGAATAAGAAAGGAATTACAGCATAACTTTGCAGTGTGATTTGATTGGCATTACTTGAATCATTATGAGAAGTTCCTATTAGAGGTAGCAGGTTACCTCTAGATGAGGCCAGTTTCAACTTACCACAAGCCATTATCTACATGGTATCAGTAACATGATGGTCTTCGAGAAAGAAAAACATGATGTATCTTGACAGAATTTAGAGCTCCATATTGAGTTGAGTAAGGATATGGGAAGAAGTGTGAATTCAAATTGAATGCACAAATATTGGAAGACATTAATTGATGAAAAATATAATGGTGTAATCTTATGCAAATATGGAAGAAAATCATTACTATGGATGAAAGTACTAAAATCCTTGGGTTGTGTATAAATAAAAGGTGATTAAACAATCCCCCTGAGCTAGGTAACTATAAACCATATAGTTCTGCTAGGGTTAACGAGAGAGCACTACCTCTTACTAAGTTAAACTGTCATGAGCCATGATTGAACTCATAACCATTAGGTCACAAGCCAAGCGAGCACTGTACCACAGAGCCACTAGGCCTCCGGGGGTTGTATATAAATGATAGGACAGAAAATATGGAGATCAAGAAGGAACTATGATAGTATAATAATTAAATTGTACCTACACTGACATTTTATGAGTTGGACTGATGTGGAAATAAGGTCAAATATCTAGGATTGAGACAGTGAAGATGAGTAACTTGAGAGACACCTGGTGTGAACAGGATGGATGGTGATAGCAATGACAGTGTATATGGAAGCGGTAGATGGGGTCAAACACAATACCCATGGATGGTTTGGTCATTTACTTACTTGGTATTGTTTAGAGGTGTGTGCCTCACGGTAGTGGTGGTCCACCTCTGCTTGCCACCTTGGCGTCCCTATTCAATTGTTCCACTTGGGTTGGTGGAGTTTGGGGTTCTGCATCTGGTAGTGTAGCTTGGAGTGCATGATTGATGGAATACCTGAGAGAGAGGGAAAGGAAGTTGAGAGGGATAGAATGTGCAAAAGTAGCACATATTAGCAGGGAGCAATGGGAACTTCTGTAGTGACTACCACCAAGAAGCAAGCACCAGAGAAGATTAGATCAGATCAGATTACCTGTAACAATGATGTTGAGCAAGGTGTACTGACTATCAATTGGTATTATATGTATGTACTCGTTTTCATACAACTTAAGTATGCCTTGCATAACCAGACAGTTGTGGAGATTATTAGAGTACGGTTGAAAAATAAAGTTTTTAGTTGCACTGCCTCCAGATCCTTCTCTGACTTTTGTTTGTCCTGCAGTCACAAAATGAAAGCTTGGGAAACCAGCCATACATTGATTTTTTTTCTCTCTCTCTCTCTCTCTCTCTCTCTCTCTCTCTCTCTCTCTCTCTCTCTCTCTCTCTCTCTCTCTCTCTCTCTCTCTCTCTCTCTCTCTCTCTCTCTCTCCACCACCCCCCTTTAGGAGTCGAGTAGTCTATGAGGACAGATCAGTCACCTCAATTTGATTAATCTAACATTAGAAATGAACAGAGAAACAAAGGAACCAAATTGAATGTATTAGTGTATAAAACACTGCTGTACTCTCAAGGACCAAACACAAAGCAGTAATGAAGTAGCTATCATAGAGGCATTGAGGTTGTCATATATATTGGATGATAATGCAACACTGGTATTTGGGTGAGTCATGTAGCCCTATTCAGCTCAAATATGCTTCCAAAATGTTGTGTTCATTGTTTTTTCATTTCCTTCGTTTTGTTGCTACCATTTGCAAGATGTATAATTCAAGTTGTTGTAGAGATTAAAGCTAATCTGACCTTTTCTTCCCTCAGTGGGGGATGAGGATACAAACCCCGCTATGAGGAACTGGCCAGAATCATCAAGGCTAAGGTTCCTCAGGCGGAGGTCACCGGCTTCGTCGGTCGCTCAAGTAAGTAGCTGCTGGCTGCTGCACAGCTTCTTGGGAACATTGTTTTTGCCATTTCATTATCAAACACTAATTATACCACCTGTAATATATCGTTGGTGGGAGAGTGCATATTTTATTCTTTTATTCATTCATTTATTCTTATTTATTTTCTATTAATTCATTTATTCATCTATTTTTATTAATTGGTGTGTGTGTGTTTTCACTCAAACAAGGCCCTACTTAGTAGAGGATAATCATGATAGTTTTTATTAATAAGTGAGTGTTCCAATGTAGATATGTAATTCACAATGCTATGCAAACATGGAGAGATGAAAGAAAAAATGAGAGGGGGCTGTAAAAGGCAGGTGTGTCATAGTCATTTGCAAGTATTATGAGAGGAAGGAATGTATTCATGGTGATATAGAGGCGGTTGAGGAAAAGTTTTTTCCTTTCAACACTGACATGTGTGTCAGACTTTGACATAGATAAGTAATCATATGCAGACCAAGTGATACCAATGTTTGTACTCTTAACCTTCTATTACATATCAGAGTATCAGATAAAAGCTTATCTTTATATTGTGTTAAGAGTCTGTCAATGGGGCTTTGTTTCAGGAATTGTGAATCATCCAAGAGATTAGGTTTTATAGTGGTTTATACATGGTAGTCTAATTTCCAAAGAGAACTTTTAATGAAGTTGGAAAGGGTGACCACTTCACTTCCACGCATCATACAAGCAGCCTAATATTTATTGGATGTGGGTTTTATTTTTACATGATATTTCAAAACGTTTTCAGATGTTATGCCAACCCAACGTTTAGAGCTATCAATTGCATTGAGCTGCAACATCCTAAGTCATGTATTGTGAGGTTCAGAAACAATCATATTAATGTTGATAGGCCAGGCCACTTTAACTACACACTTAAGTGGTCTGGTTTTCTTTTCTTGATATGGATTTATAAAAAAGGCTTTTCTTAATGTCTACGATTCAGTTCATTCTTATGATGGATGCTTTTCCACATTGTACTTGTGTTTAGCTAAATAAAAGTAAGATTTCTTTTAAGGTGGGGGGAAAAAAAAGTAGCACGAAATTTGAGGGAATACAAGAAAAAATTGCAAAAAGGAATTTGCTCTAATGATACAAAAAAAAGTACAGTTTTCCCTAAAGAAGTATAGATACTTGGAATGGACTGAAGGAAGAGGTGATAATGACAAAGAATGTACATCAACTGAAGGAAAAACTGGACAAATATAGATGCAAAGATAGGATCACATGAGTGTAGCTCAGGCCCTGTATACTACAACTAGGTAAATACACACGCAAGTGGGAAATATAATTTAATGCAAAGAAATATAAAGCTATAAAAATGGGGGGGGGAAAACCTACAAGACTAAAAGGTAATTATAAAATGGGGAGTGATCCAATTATGAAAGATGAAGAAGTAAAAGATTTACACATGATAATCCAAAATAATTTGTCCTCTGAGAAAAATATAGACAAAATTACAAGACCCACAAACTTCAAACAAATATCAAAGTGGCATTCCATTATATTGATGAAGATATGAAGAAACCGATTGTGGCAATGATAAGACCCAGATTGGAATATGTTGCAATAGCATGGTGCCAATATAGGAAGAAAAGTATTATTAAAGTTGAAGGAAAACTAAGAGAAGCAACTATGATGTTGGGAAGCCTTAGTGAAGAAATATTATAAAAATGGGGTCTACAATCTTTACGAGAAAGAAGAGGATAAAGTTGACCAGGTTGATTTGTTTGTGTGGAGCTCAGATGAGACAAGAAACTAAAGAAGACTGGGTACCCAGTCTGAGAGATGTCAGCTTTCCCTATTGGTGTAGTGACACCTGGAAAGGCCTCGAGGAGATAGTCTAGGCCAAAAATATTCACGGATTTAAAACCAAACTTGATAACTTGGGACATGGAGATAGAACCCTATGAACATAGTTCACTTCCAGTCTATTACAACTAGATAAATACAAACGGACATATCTATTTCAGTATGTTATGATGCCTGTGTACCAAGTTATGTGGATCCTTGTCAAGATCATAATTTGTAGTCAAGCTTTCTTTAAGTTGTCAAGCTGTACATATACTGCAATTACGGTGAAGGGCTTTTCACATTGCATTCATTGGGATGGTGGTAAATAATAGTAAGATTGCTTTAAGGTGGAAGTTTTAACATTTTACAGATTGCATTAAGGTCTTTACTATTAATTTCACTTTCTAACTTTCAAACAAGCTTCTTTTGAAGTTTGTATAGATGACATAGAAGTACACTCCAAGGTACGGACTATGGCCTTCCCTGACTTTGATGAGTTGGCTGAAATTACGAGTGATGTCTTCGAAGGAAACCCTGTGCGGGTGGTTTCTAAAACTGAATCTATTGGCTGCCAAGTCATGTAGAGCAGGTGACATGTCTCCTGTCTTTCAAGTTAAAACTAGCACTTTGCTTCCTTATATGACTAGCATGTAATGTAATTATGTAATGAGCATGGAATGACCATGATTGTAAGAATGTATTGCTTATTCATAGTGTAAAGCTAGAGATAAATATCTTTGCTGTAGAGTATACTTTACATACAAGTAAGTTGTTTATTTTTGCATTGATATTGCACGTGCATGTTGACATCAGGGTGGGATATTATTATTACTTAATTTTTTACTATTTTTTTTACACTTCCTGTTTACATAAAGTTATACACAATTATAAATTTTGGAAGGTACAGTTAAGAGAGCATGAGGTTATGAACTGAGGAATTGTCATCATTGCTTGTGTATCTCTGGGCCACTATTTTAATGCATGTGCTTTGGCTGTATATGTTTATGTAATTGCATTAAGTAAAATAAACACTCATGTTCCTTGCATTAGGAAGAAAGTTAAGTAATTTTAGGGAAAGGGAGAACCAATTTAGACGTTGGCAGAATTTAGATGCACAGGACAGATTGACACGAGTCCCAGGAATGTTGTTGGAATTTTGAAGAACCTGAAGACAGCAAGAGAAAGGAATTATGATGGGAATGAGCAGCAAAAATCAACAAATCAGGAAATATCTGCTAGGTGCAGTGTTAGGAATGCGGTGTGCATAAAAGATGTGGTGTCCATATCATGTGATACAAGAATAGAAGGGCGTTGAGACAGAAAGAATTGGAAGGATGAAAATGTTCAAGTAAATTTTGTATTTAATGATGTATAATCAAGTGGAAGAGGATTACAAAGATTATTGAAATACCCAAGCCTAGACTCCTTTGTCACTTCAAAAGTAATCTATATGATTCCAAATTTTGTTATTGGTGCCCACCTGACAGTGTTATTGAACATTAAGCAGATTGTGCCTATAATTAATTTTCATTTTCAGTTGATGATCGTGCCAGCATGTTCATCTAATGTGTAATATGTTGATGTAATGTTATAGTGGTTCTGTCCATAGATGGTGACTGATGTACATTCTGAGGCAGTCTGCCATATATTTAATGTTTTCCCAATTACTGCACTTTTTAACTTGCCAACCGCATGCCTCCTCTCTCCCTTGGTTCTATTCCATAGGGACCATCTACATATTTTTGTCCGTATTCACTTCCTCCTTCCAATTGAACCACGTGTTCCTGTCTTAATCTGTTTTCAGACCCTTTAAGAGAGGAGTATAAAGAGATCTCTGGAACCAAACTGATTATAATCTTTCAGGATTCTAATCTGATATTATTAGGAGGCAACAATTAGTAAGCTTTCCATGAATATTCATTCATCAATGGAGCAGAGGTCTGTAGAAGAACATTTGAATTGGACATAACTTTAGTCATGGATAAAATTCGAAGTTTAATATAGCAAGTTTTTAATACAGTAAACTGTATATAATATTAGATGTGTTGTAGTTTATTGTGCTCTATAGTTTTTGAGTACAGGCACTCCCTTATTGATGAACATTCAAGTTACAAACTTTCAGAGATATGAACAAACCTGACTAAATCCAAATTCTGAACACTACCGTTTTGGAAGATTAACCAAACATTAAAAGAAAAAATTGATTGGTATGGACTACAGTAACATTGTACTTATGAACGTTTTTAGTTACAAAAGAACACAAGGAACCAATTCTGTTTGTAATGAATTTTCCTCAATCTTTTTTTTTTTTTTTTTTTTTTTTTTTTTAATATATGTTTAATTTTAGAGCTATGCAAACCTAAGGGCTTCTTATGAGCCAACATTCTTCAGAGCAAGCTTTGGATGTATTCAAATTTTTAAAAAATTTGTACCAATGTTCTTCATCTAATTTCAGGCTCTTTTGAGGTTACTGTCAATGACACCCTCATCTTCTCCAAGCTTGATCGTAAAGCTTTCCCTGACTTTGAAGAGATTGCTGAGTCTGTGATTGCTGTTGAAGGTGATGGAAAGCCAAAAGTAGTTGAGAAAGTGCAAAAATCATCTTGCAGCATCACATAAATCCATCACATGCGAGAGTAACTAGAGGAATGTACCATTTGGTAAGGAATATGTTTGGCAATGATGCTCTATGAAAGGGAATGTTTAAACGTAGGACTTTTCCTGGAATATATTAGTATTAATGTTTAGCATATTTTTCATCTTGGGTACATTTTATTCACAAAATTAATGTCCAACCATTCGTGAAATAGATTAATCTTGATTATTTTTGTTTTAATTGTAAAGTTCAAAGTAAAGGAAGGTCCATCTATCTGTCAATATACTTTTGTTTTAATTGTAGAGTTCAAAGTAAAGGAAAGTAAAGTGCTATAACAGGAAGCATATAATTAAAAGGGAAGAATGTAAATGATATACTATTACATTTTATAACAATGTTTTACAAGATTTAATAATAACTTATATAAAATAAATGTCACCAATGCCACATTTTTTTATTGAATAATTATCTTAATATTCCAAGATTAGTGTTGATTTACTTACTAGACAATGGTGATTTCTCTTATGCCGATGTATGAAAATGGCATCCAAAAACCTAAAACATGTATCATTCCATTCACACGACTGCTCACAACTCTGAAAGTAATGATTTAACCTGGTCTTGCTGGGATGAAATTTTATTATCAATGTTCCATGACTCATCAAACAATAAGTATAGATCACTGTTCTGGCCAGTTGCAAAATCAAATTTGCATACTTTTTGTATGATCCAGGGAGTTTAGTTAATTGAAACAAATAGTGCCTGACATCAGAGGTCATATAACACTGGTAGAATGAGTCGACAGCAAGGCAAGGAGAATCACATAATGATATATGGAAAGGTAACATGGTAAAAGGAGTGGTAGAGTTATAAGTTATAACAAGATGGTCAAAAGAAATATTGGATGCGGGATTGTTGAAGGCAGAAGATAATACTAACTTAGGAAAAGTGTGGTCATCCCACACATTCTCAATTGGATTTAGATCCAGAGAAATGCCTGGCCATGCAATCACTTTAATTTTCTTCTGCTTGAGCCACTTTGTGATTATCTTGTGACAAGAGGTATCACAATGCATGTAATGGGAGCAGTTATGATTTTTTCATTCATTGCAACTTTTTTGGGGAGGAAGTGCAAACCTGCCCTTCCCTTCTCCACAGTAAATGTCCATTGTGATAGCATCTTGAAAATCTTTTGAAGACGCTGTAGTGTACTTTCAGACACATGGTGGGTAAGATAAGAGTGCTTGGATTTTATTTCTTTGGCAGGTACAATTGGATTTGACTTTGAAAGAATTTGTTATAAGACTGTACAAGGCAGGTAGAAAATTGTATTGTACAAGGCAGGTAGAAAATTGTATGAGACAGTTAGGTAAAGAAAGAACTGCGATGATGACGACATACAACAATCATAACAAAACTTACCAGAATAAAATGCTTCATCCACCTGAGTGAGAAGGGCAAAATTCTGAAAATGTTCTCTTATGTGTACTATTAAATTGGCAAGCAGAAGATAACACTACCATGGACTCACCTTTATGGCCATTAAGCACTGAGGAAGGACGACACAGTAGCGATTGTATAAAGTGGCATGGAACTCCTGCAAACCATGCACCCCGACTGGTCCTTGCACCTCTCACATCTCTGAGCCTGTTGGTGCACATGCTTCATCCAGATCCAGGGTTCATAAGTTGCAGTTAGCCACACACAGCCATAATACATGGCGAGTACAGGCCAGCCAATCCCACACAAGATTGGCAACTGTTCTGTAGGGTCATACTCCCCACAATGGTCAAGAACACCAGGAATAGAAAAGGCTCCAGCTGTAGCATTCTACTCTTCAAGGCCTCCTGAGGGCTTGGTGTCACCATCTCTATCAATCCTGCTGAGATGAACTCTTAAGTACCACCTCAGCAGGTGTATGTCAACCCAGAACACTTCGCAGAGCATCTTGCCCTCTAGCTGCTTGTCAACTCACCTGATGGTGGTGGTGGACGTAATCGATTACATAGATTACAGCATGAAATTTCTCAGTAATCAATTATAATTTCCAATAATCGATTAACAAACGATTACTCTCAGAGTCAGGGTTGAACTGAAGACAGTCAATATATTTCAATTTAACACAAATCACCATGACACTTTTTTTTTTACTCTTCAAGGTGGTGCAAGTTATTTTTTGTATGAATGCATTGGTTATGAAAAAATTATTCTTTATTTATTAAAAATTTTCACTCGCCTTGCTCCTTCATGCCCGTAATCGATTACTAATCGATTAGTGATCGCAAAAGTAATCGAAGTAATCGATTACAAAAAAGAATGAGTATCACCCATCACTATCTGGTGGGCTACCCTATCCCATCTCAGGCAGGAGAAGCCACACTCAGCTGTTGTGCAAACCATAAGTAGCATTAAGACCAATGATAGCACAACAACATACATTTGGCTTGAAAGAGCACATGTGCAGCAAGATTTGATTACCAAAAAGATTAGGAGGTAGTTGGGCTATGCAAGAACTGCTCCAAGGGTAATAAAATTGTATAGAGTATCGCCAAGATGGTCAGCAAGTACTGCTTTACAAGTTGTAATATTTTGAATAGAAACAATGCTCCGAGGCAAAGACTTTAATATATCAATGCCTCTAATGCTAAATAATTTCCTTCTAATGTCTTGGTGAGGATGCAGACAGTAGATTTTGTACTGATATTCTGTTATACAGGTGACAGAACAAAGAAACAAATCCTCTGGTCAGCAGTTGTGAAAAATGGGCCATCACGTCGAAACGTAGCAGCCAACTTGGTAATTAATACAAATTGAGGACCTTCAGGAATTCTGTATATGCAAGATTTTCCATACCATTTATGTTTCCTGTTCACCTGTGCTGCTTCCAACAATCTCAAATAACATGTATTCCAAACCGATGAAGAAGTACTCATTATAATGTGGTGTAGAGTAGAGGAGTAACATAAGGAAGTTTCTCAATTGACTGTTGACCTTAAAATATTTTCAGCCATTCCACTGGCTTTATGCACAATATTAGCCAAATTAGCCAATATTGGCAAAAAGTTATCATGCCAACCCTAAGGCATAGTAACTTTTCAAGCAAGTAGTTTTGTAGGTGCACACACAGTTTAAAAGCAGCTTAGAAGTAGCCAATTCTGTCTCGATACCAATAGTTGAAACTGTAACTGAGATACAAGAACAATGTCGATGAGACGTAAATTAACATCGCAAGAGTAAATATGACAAATAAGATTCAAATCAGATACACTCAACTTGTCTCATAACAAATATGTAAGGTATTCTAACACAATGTTAAGGGCACTGAAGGTAACAGCAATTTGATGAAAATTATCCCAATTTGTCTTGATACCTCTAGTTATGACAGCAATGTCAATATGATGTAAATGGTGAGCACCAAAAGAATAGACACACAACATATGACTGAATTAAAATTAATTAAGCTTGCCTCACAACAAATATGTAAGCTACTCCGCCACAATGTTGTAGTAATGAGGCCAAACAAAAGTAACCCAATCTACTGAGAAATAGTCCAATTAGTCTTGATTCCTTCAACATTGCTTTTATGTATTGTGCACTTTTAATGTTACGAATAAACAACAAGAACATAAATGGATATATTTTCTCCAAAAATATTTTGATATATAAGAATATGAGAACATATAATAGCTGGTGCACAAGTGCTTCAAAAATATAGCCTTATAAATGGAGGCTACCACTGGTAAGGCAAAATAAATATACTTTTATTCCAATTTCTTATTTAATTCTTATAGTCATATCAACTGGTCAATATATGGTGCAAAACCTTCGCTAAAAGATGATAAACGATGAAATATTAATGAAGTTGTGATGCCATTCATTACTTCCAGGAAGACATAACAACCTGTTCCATCCCTACTTCTATGCACGTGTTACTTCCTTATACAACTTGCAGGATACTTCTTTAAGCATTCATTTGAGTAAAAAACTGTAATATACCATGGAGGAGTGGCATTATGCTGCACAGGAAGTACACATACTGAAGAACTGCTTGTACATGAGGAAATAATAAATGAGGCACCTTTGATCTGTGATCAGCTGAGCTGAGAGCGACTTCATGACTTCACTTGTATCTATTTTTGTCAAAATTATATGCTTCCTTGAAACTTTATTAAATTTCTTACATTATTGACATTATTGGCATGTGTCTCTACTTCTGGCCTCCTGTCAGTAATGGTACCAGTACTCCCAGTACCATCTTCAAGTTTCAATACTCAAGGTACTGAAATTAATGGTATCTGCCCACCTTTAAAACACTGTATTGGCAGGAAAGACTGGGAGACCCTTCTTCCCATGTATTCACCCATCCGCCACCCAAGGCATCAAACATTGAGCCACCGGATTATCTCCGGCTGGGCCCCAAACGACAAACAATTGGGCTTTTCGGTTACCGGTGACCACATTAATAGACTTTTACTGTACATGTATATAACTCAACAAAGCTGACCTTCAACCATTTATTTATCTGAAGGGGACCACTGTAATCTATAGAAAAAGTAGATGTCATATGTGTATTAAAAAATTCTATCAGCACAACTGTTCAGTAAAGTAACTTTGGACATCTTAATTACAATTTTTTCAATACTATTTCAAGTGAGTTTCATAGCCTGATCTACAACCATCATGCCATGCCCTCTTTAGGCTTATGTACAATTAACTATTTTGAATCAATGGCAAGAGATAATGAGTTGTTCTCTAAGGCTTAGGAATGTGCATTCAGCAATCATTCCTTGGAAAAGAAAATCATACACTTGACCATCAGTGGTGAAGGAATTCTCAAGAAATAATCCACATTAATTAAAAGATTATATGAAATTAAATGAGCATAAAGACAATTTTCAGCTCTATACCTACGTGTTTTGAGCCTTCCATTCCTAAATGCCACTATCAGCTTCTTCCAGGATTTTCTTCCCATATGCCAGATCCCAGTACTGTTCTACTCCATGCTTTTTGAAATGATCTCTGGCAAAAGATTCAGTTGGGCAGGCCTTGAATTGCATCTGTAAACACAAGGAAAGTATCTAGTATGCATCACATTAAAAACCAACAAGATTCATACATTTCTGAATAGCTACACGAACCAATCTGTCTCTAGAGTTTTGCTTGATACCCATTCCTACACATCTAAAAGAATTGTAGGTCTAAATATAGCATTGCACTGAAAGCTTAGAAAAATAATCTATATTTATATACCAGGCTGTTATCCCCTAAAGATAGGTAGCCAAGACAAAGTACACAAGGGTTCAGTGAGACATAACTCTCCCCTACCCCTCTGTGCCTTGTCTTTTCGTATACAGAGGATAGGCTTCCCAGACCCCTTACTCTGTCCCTTTTGTCACCTTCTGCAAACCACAGGAATTACGATGGTAAAATTATTGTAGCCCCTACACAGAGCATAGAAAAAAATAATAAATAAATTTCAAAAAATATTAATAATAATATATAAATTATGAAGCTGCATAATATTCATATTTATCAATCATACACAATAATGCATTTGAATCCATTTCTTCACGAGATGTAAAATATTTATTACAAATATCAAATGTATCCCAGTATAAAGTAAACGTAGAAATTGTTTTTTTTTTTTTACTTTTGGCTACATCTATGCAAGGAACAATCAAGAAAACAATGAACACCTGTGAAATAAGTCTGCTTTCATTACCTATTTTGAGTTTACACTGCACTGTTGACTTCAATGTAAATAATATTTAATTTCTTGAATGTAACTAAATAATTGTTAGGCAATCTACTGTCTAATAACTTAATTATAATGCATTCTTTATTTGAATAACATTTTACTCATTAAATAATCCAGATCATATTCATCCAACACAACTCATTTGAATGTTCCGATACATTCCATTCGGCCAATTAGGTGGAAGGGGTCAGAACCTACCAAGTGCAGTTTGGCCAAGAAAAAACTAATAATAATAATAATTAATCAAATAAATAAATAAATAAATGAATAATAAATAAGTAAATATTATTTAGGGGAATGGATAATTCTACTCAGCAGCAAAGTACTTGGCTCATGGTCATCAGAGTCACAAGTTTGTACATCACCCATGGTGACTGCCTGATGAGATAATAGTATGTACTCTCTTGTCAACCCTAACATAGGTCTGTAGTCTTCTGGTCTTAATGGGACATTTTTTATCACCTTTCATCCTTTCAGTAGTACCAAAAGCACTGCTCTTGATGGATGGTAACATATCAAAGAAAACAGTCATGCAATTTCAACACATCCATAACAAATTATTGAATATGAAGATGTGTCTCCTCACCTCTCCAAAACTTCTCTCCGAGACCACACCTTCCCAAATTAACTGGCACTTGGACTCGAGATCTGCATCTTTTGAGCGTGACTCTTCTGCCCACTTAATCCGTTCCATCATTAACCTGTGAATAAAACAAAATAATGGATTAACTATATAGCTACGTATATTTCTTGATCACTTATCTTAGAATTATCAAACATCCTCTCAAGTGTAACACACTTATGTTAGCCTATAGATACATAATGTAAACGAGTTACTCATTTCAAATCAAAATTTCAGGATTCTGAAGTTTCATACTTTTTCCCATCCAATTACAGCAGGAAATTAAGCTATACTTCTGCTGATGATCGATCTACCTATATATCCAGCTTATATCCCTTTAAAGAGGGGTAGCCAAGTGAAAGTGTTTAGGTTCGGAGACATTATTCTCCCCTCCTACTCTGTGCCCTATCTCTTCCTAGGAGAGTATACAGAGGAGAGGTTGCATGTTGCTGTATAATATGGAACAGATGTCGAGGTGAGATCTAGAATGTATAAAATATACTGGAGAGAGGATGTTTGAGGAGTATGGATCGAGTGAGAATGAGGAAGTGCAAAGGAGAACAGATGTAGTGTGAGAGTTGCTGGTTGAGCAGAGCAGGGAGTGCTGTGATGATTTGGGAATGTGGAGAGAATGGATGAGGAACAACTGGTGAAAAAGAGGGATGTCTGTGGAGTAAGAAAGAATACTTATGCATGATAGTTGAACTGGGAGTGGTCGTGAATGCATGAATAGAGATGGACTTGACAAGAGGTTCTACTGCATCTGGTCTCATCAGTCATTTGAGTCAGGTACAAAGGGGATGGATTTAACCTTATGTGGGATGGGTAAACCAATTCTGCTCTCCAGCCCTAACACAGACACTACTGACTATGCAGAGACTGACCCTCACAAAGTGTAGTATGGGAGGATCAGTCCCTTCTCCCCAAAGAGTCATAGACGCAAAGATATGAGAGAATTCATTTGGTAGCATATATGTAAATGTCTTACCTCAGCTAGCCTCTTTTAAGCAGGATATCAGTTGTCCTCCAAAAGAAGAGCCAAGGCAAGCCACGCATACATACCCATGCACACATACATATACACTCCTCTTACTTAGCCCCTGGGCTCCCATAGGAGAGAAGTACACACCCACTCAAACACTGCATGTCAGGTCAGTCAGGTAAATGAGGGCGGGGGTTGAGGTCTATCTATATACCTAGCCTATACTAAGAATTTTACTTCTAAACATCACTTTTGTATTCTCACTCCTTTGACTTCTCTTTTATGTTTGGATGACTGGCCTGCATTTTGCTTACCTTTTATACTTCTTATGTTGCTTTGGTCCTCCTTCCACAACCACAACATTGATATCCCTAAATAATACCACTGTGCCGGTCATGAAGAGCTGCTTAGCATTGGTCTCCACCTTGAACTTGTGAGATCCATTGGAGAAGTCAGTCACTCTGTAAAAGATTTTGTTACCTTGATTTTTTTTCATTATAGTATCAAACTCATACTGTAACATTACAACAAACCTAAATTTCTCCACCCTTGGTTCCAAAGCCTTGCCAAACGAGTTGATTCATCCAAACACTTAGCAAGCTAGCTCCTCCATGGTTTGTAGACTGCTTTTCTCCACACACTTTATACAAGGACATTCTACATTAAGTTCATGGAAGAATGGAATTTGCCCTATAACTAAGCTCAGTGGCGGTCCTGGCATAGGCGGAATAGGCAGCCATCTAGGCATCAGTTGTGGCAAGGGTGACACAGCATGGTCTGTCAGCTGTAATATGACAATCAGTAACTTTTTATTAAGGCCTTAACAAGCAATGTTTACTAACAGACGCTAGCAAAAAGTGTCTCATAAAAACCTTCAGTCAGCTGTAATACGACAATCAGTAACTTTTTATTAAGGCCTTAACAAGCAATGTTTACTAACAGACGCTAGCAAAAAGTGTCTCATAAAACCTAACAAATCTGCTGCTAGCACTGACAAGGCTTAGCAAACAATGTTAGGTAACAACGGTTTTGTTACTAAATGTAGCAAAAATTCACTGAGGGGGCCACCTTTGTGCTCCCCTCAGTGGATCTATGAGTTCTGTGCTCTTTCGAGGATGGTAATGGCCGACAATCACAAATTCAGCAAGTGATCCTGCAGACCATGGTGAATTCTACATACATACATACATACATACATACACACACACACACACACACACACACAGATAGACACACACACACACACACACATTTTACAATACTAAAATTAAGTATAAACAGAATGCTTACTTGTACACAGTAACATGAACTCCAGTGGTGGTGTCCTCTTTAATCTTGCGGACCTTCTTATCTCTCTGCTGCTCAGGTGTGAGTTTTCTGGCAGCGTTGGCATCCTGATGAGCCTTGAGCCTCTTAGCCATCTGTTCCCGCACATGCTTCTCCATCTTGGTGGGGTCAAGCACAGCTTCTGTCCCTAGCACCCTCATCAGGTTGGCCATGCGTACCTAAAACATCATACCATGACATGACATTTTGTACATAAATAAATAAAAAACAAATAAATTAATTGATTACCGGTTTTTTTGCTTATAAGGCGCACTTTTATCCCTAAAAAATACCATGAAAAATACTCATGTGGCTTCCAAGATTAATGTTATAGGTTAGCTTAGGTAGTTATTCAACCTCTTATATGATGTAACCTCAGTACTTACCTGTTACAATTATTTTGAATATCCTAAGACATTCAAATATAGACTAATATTGTTAATATGTTGTGAGAAAAAAAATAGTGCTAATGTATCGTCTGCTACGTTAACATCATTTACAATTCTTTGTATACCCATAATGAAAATAATGGCTGATGAGCAGTGCTGAATGAAGATAATGAATAGTGAGTGTGTTCTTGTGTGAAAATGATTGCATATCAGGCAACAGTTTTGGTGGTCTGTTTTTTATATTTTCTTAGAATTTTTTTTCCAGAATCATGGTGCATCTCCCACCCCACAATAAACTGTAATAAAAAAAGTAGAATCTACAAACATGAGATGTATGTACTAAAACCAAACCAGAGAGTGATGTTAACAAACACATGCAAACATCCAATTCTCCCAACATACCTCAAAATAGCAAAACATGATAAACCTTAGATAACAGAAGAGGACACTCATAAAACATGCATGTATACAAACCTTTGGCTCTGGGGGTGGTTCTAAGCCTAAGCGAATCTTTTCCTGTTTCTCCTTCCATGTCTCTCGTCTGTTCATACGACGCAGCTTCTTCCGTTCCCTCTTAGTGAGGAACACCTGCAGACTCACAGGTTTGGAAGGGTCTGAAGGGCACTTAACCTCAAGTGGGTGTTCTATTAGCCTAGTTATGAAGTCATCCTTTACCTTTACAGGCTCCCCCTCCTCAGGATATCTGCAGGAGAAAACTCATTTAGAAGACAATTCTTTTAATAGAATTAAGATAACAAACTTTGTTGGGTGGGGTGTCCATATCTCTTCTAGAGGCCTAGGGGCAAAGTGAGAGTAGTGTATGTGTGCATGGGTGTGTGAATGCTCGTCTTGTCTTGTCCTTTAGGAGGAAGTCATCCTGGTATAGAGATAGATAGAAGATAACATGTGAAATATCTACAACTATTATATATCACTGTATTGCACAGAGTACATTATGAGGATTTACGTGGTTTTCAAATGTTTTACAGATTTAAACCATTTTATTTCTAATAGAATAACCGTGTAGTAGGTGTAGTAGGTGAATGCAAAGAAGAGGTGATGGTAGGGATATGCGGTACCACTTTTCTTAGCATTATATGTTATTTACTGAAAAACTGTTGAAACTTCTCAAATATAGATAACAATACCATAACCTTTACATTTGTAGACAAAATACACATCTGACCACAACTATTGACGTTAACACAAAGCCAGTCGCATACCTCCAGGGAAAGGAGAGATGGGGAGGGGATACATAGTAAAGCTTTTACAAAATTTTACATATCTGTACTTATTTATTTCTTATTATAAAGGTATGCAATATTTCTTCATTGAGAACTGTGAATCACACAAGGAAAAAATGTGTTGGTTGACCCCACTGTATATACTATTCACACATATACTGTTCTCTCAGTGAAGGTGAGTGAAAGAAAAGTTTATACATAAGAATAAATGTAAGTGTACATTAAGCATACTATATTGGGTAGTTCATTCAATTTTTTTTTTTTAATTGTGGCATTTAATGTCCTATGCACATGCATTTCAGTGTTCTGATTTTTCTCAGATGCTACTCTACATAATCGGAAAATAGCCAGTTGTATATATAGAAGATTAGTTATATACTGTGCTCATTTGCTTTCTTCAAGTATCACAGAACCCTGTCAACTGTGCTCACCTGTTCCCCTCTAGTATTACAGCATCCCACCACTCCACATCTGGCAAACCATATGGGATACTCTTCAACTCTCGCTGCTCCAGCTGGGCAAGTTTTGCTGCAGAGGAGATGCCTGTTTTCTTGGCCACCTGTGATATTTCAAACTGCAGCTTCTCCAGGCGGGACTATGGGATGCAGAAATTGTTGTCAGTCTCAGAGCGAATGATTCAAACAGAAAGAATATAAGTGTTATAGTGATAAACTCTGGTACATGAGGAATATGAGTGTTTCATGATAAACTACGGACTAATACCTTAAATATGCCCTCATTCCAATTGTATAGACACCATAGATCAATTCTGGTCTTCCATACAAACACTTCACACACACACACACACACACACACACACACACACACACACACACACACACACACACACACACACACACACACACACCCACATGCACGCACGCGCACGCACACGCACGCACGCACACACACACACACACACACACACACACACCACTCCCATGGTTCAGTGGTTAACATCCCTTCTTTAGCTTCTTTAACTCCTTCCAAAACATTTTCTTATTCTCCTAGAAATGTTCTGTCACCTTCCTAACCCACCTTTCATCTGCACTCACTTTTGCATCACACACAGTGTTTATAGCTCCTCATCTTGAAAATGTCTATAAACAAAACATAAAAGATATACCTATGTACAGTAGACTGGGGAAAATACCTTGGCTCTTTCTCTCTGTGCAAGCTGTATGAACTTTCCCTGGTCATGGAACTTAAACATCCTCTTCACCCGAACTGGTAACCGCCCACCAATTCGACCATCAAAGAAATTACTCTCAAGAGTGTCCTCTGGAGGTTTCTCCTGTAGCTGCTGTTTGAATTCCTCACGCTTCTTGGCTCTGATGTTGGCCTGGTGGTAATCATCATCATCATCATCATTTTCCATTACAACTCAACAGGATACAAAAAAGTTATAAGTACATGAAGGGGAACAACTATTCATTTTATGATTATTACATGTTTAATTAAATGAGTCATACTCTTCTGTACACTACTTAAAACTTTGATCTGGCCATATATAATGATTGTGTCAATATCAACAAGTGCAAACTCATAGGAAAATAGTCTATTCTTTTTTATAAAACTCATTCTTTTAATATCTTTTTCCTCAACTTTCTTCCTCTCACCTTTAAAGTAGGGATCCGCTGTGTCAGATGAACCTCTTTTCCACTTTGATCCACCGTGCGCCCTTCAGCATCAAGGATGAGCGGTGTTGGCTTGCTCTGCTCCCCTACTGGTTTGGCCGCAGCAGCCGCTGGGGGAGGCGGTGCACCAACGGGCACCCCCACTTGCAGCCCTTGGAGCCCAAGGTTGGGGTTGCTTACCAGCTGTGCCTGGATGCGGGCCTGTAGCTCAGCAATACGAGAATTCATATCTCCTCCTCCTCCAGCCCCAAGTGCCTCTAGCAAGGAGGGTGGTGGCCCAGGCATTAAGGGAAGTGCTGCATAGAAAATGTATTTATAAATCTACTTATCTCCCTGCAAAAATGGATTTAGAATACATGTCTGTATTCCCTGTATAATGTAGAGCACAATTGACAGGATTAATGTCAAAGAGCTAGGAAGCATCTCAATGAAACTTAATATTCCCATAAAACAGGGACAGAAAAAAATTATCTTTATTTCTGTTACTTATGGATACTTTCTGCCTTTGTTAAAAAGCAGGTTTGTCTTATTAAAACATATTTCTGAGTGTAGGAGTTGGCAGAGGATTAGGAAAGAAGTGGAATAATTTCCAGTAAATTTTGTTCAGGAATGTGCAATGCTCTTATAACTTTAATATTCTCATACATAGAGTAGTGAAGGAGATGAAAACTAGAATTAGGGATTATGGTCCAGTAATGGTTAGTAATAATGAAGCAAAATGAGAGATGAGTGCAGAGATATTCCGAATGGACCAACACTGCAACAGATGGCAAAGTTTTGCCACTTAAATGAATTCCAGCCTTACGTGCACCATTTGTTGCTGGCGGCTTGGGCTCGGGTGGATGTAGACTGGCCATAGCCTTCTTTCTCTCTTCAATGACAGCTTGAGCTTTAGCCATGATGTCCTTGATCTGCAACAATGGCACAGTTGTCACTATGTTTATAAAAAATAGTCATGCTAGTTTGAAGTTAATATTACTATCAATTTATGTCTATCTATATCTATACACCAAACTGTTATCCCCCTAAAGGGAGGTAGCCAAGACAAAGCATGCCATTATTCAGGGAGACATAACTCTCCTCTCCCGCTCTGTGCCTTGTCATTTTGTAGGAGAGTATACAGAGGGGTTTCCCAGACCCATCGCTCCATCCCTTTTGTCGCCTTTTATGAGCTACAAGGAATACAATGGTGGTATTCTTGCAGCCCCACCACAAAACTATCTATACACCTGGCTTATATCCCTCTTAAAGAGGAGAGTAACAGAGATAAGGCATCTTTTGGGTTTGGGGAGAATTCCACCTCCCCTCCCTCTCTATGCTACATCCCTATTAGTTGCCTTTTACAATAGGCAGGGAATATGATAGCAGTATTCTTCCAACTTGGCTGTTAATATGTGACTAGGCCATGTCCCCCTACCAAAAAGCAAATATCAAATCTACAATAAAAAATAATTCAGGATTTAAGAATTTAATGATAATCAAAAGGGTACCCACCAGAAAAGTCTCTATTTGTTCCTTTATATCCATCTTATTATTACATATGTCAGTCTTCTCACTCATCCATTCCCTTTTTTAAATACACCCATATGCTACACAGTACCCAGTACCATTAAAAGCATCTATTCTAGTCTAGTCATACTTATACTCATCACAACATCACTTAACTCACCCATTCTTTACAGGTGTCCAAACTAAAGTTCTACATTCCACCATCTCCTTCCATTAATTCACAATAAATTCTTTTTCCTTTCCTATGTATAGTAAGCCTTCTAGATACACTTCATTAACCTTACCATCCTTTAATACATACATCAGGCAACCTCTATGATAATTAATTAACTAGCCAGCTATCTTGAAGTGCGCTCTCTGATGATCTCTCTATTTTTCTTCCATGCAAAGCTCTATCTAGTCACTTCCTCCATGTTTACCTGTTGTGCTTGTATCTGGCCTGGACTGACTGTATTGTTGGGCCCAGATGGAGGAGGTGGAGGAGGCTTACTCTCTACAGGAGGCTGCTCTTTCTCCTCCTTCACCCTTGCCCTCTTGCTCTCTTTCTCACGTTCATTTTCATCCTTGTGTGTGCGTTTCCGGGATGAAGTTTTGACCTTAGCCCCAATGTCATCCAAGATTCCAAAAGCCTGAAAGATGCCATGGTGTAAAAAGGTTTATAAACATACATAATATATAACGTAAACTGAAGGCCAACAGGTAACAGCGCTTATCACTTTAGCCACATTTTTTTCCCTTCATATACGAGTATTACTAACATATAAACAAGTGATTCTGCAGTTCCATGCCAGTTTTTTTTTCCAGTATACAGAAGGTCTTTGGTTTGCCAAGTAACTTCAAACTAATAGATTTAGATAAGGATGATAGTATTTCATAGACAATTTTTTGTTTGTTTTGCATGTAACTGCACAAGAGGCATCAAATTAAACCATTATACACAGCACACCTGTCAAAAAATATTCTCCACTTCAAAAAGAACAATTTTATGCCTGAATTTATCATATGCATTAGTGAAACCCTCTAGTTTTACAGGAATTTCATAAAGCTAATATTATAATGTTGCAATTTTTTCAATCACAATTCTAAATGTCTTACCTTCTCAGCCAATTTGTATGCCAGACTCTTGTCAACATATCCCATGAGCTTGTCTTCAACTTTTCTCTTGTCCAACCCTGAATCCACAGCATGGGTGATGGCTGAGACCACACTTGAACGATCCCGTGACACATATTTGTAGACCAACTTGTCCACGGCCACCTTGTACTCCTCATATTCACGTTTTGAGAGCGACATCTTGCTAGCCTGTTATCTGAAATGTTAATAAATTGCTTTAGCATTGAAATATGGAAACTATCATAACATGCAAAATAAAACTACTACCAGTCTGGCACTGAGATTAGTAATTAACAAACTGGTTAATGTTCTCATTTCCTTGTGTTTGATAAGTTAGTTTTTTTTTACACAATAAATGCAATGCAATGCAAGACAAATTAAGTTTCCATACAAAGGATCAGTTTTAGCTGAGCTAAGTTACATCTATGTTGTTTTGAACATGAAACATTGATAACCATCAATACTGTACAAGTATTTGAGTTCTTATTACTGTTATATGCATTCTTCCTGCTTGCCTGTTTTATCAATCATTTTTAAATCAATTACTCCTCTGAATTGCATACACTATATAGGAAATTATCAATTTGTTTTGCAATTCTTTGAGATTTTGTGGGAACAATACTATTCAATAAGCTTGCAAACAGCTTTGAGCACTTCATAATGTTGTAACCAGGGACAAACTGATGATCTTGTGCTGTTTGACTATGACAAAGCTTTTGACAAAGTCCTCCATCAAGTTCTTCCTTTATCAATATGTTGAAGCAGCTTTCAGTACATATTTCAATAAATTTATCATTGTCTGAAAGTGCTTTTGTTAATTTTCTTTTAATTGGCCCTGCTGCTTTAATCTTCAGTTTATTTAAACTTGTACAGCTTTTTTTTATAATGTGTGGTTAAATACATGTGTTTTCTTTATATTTTAAATGTTAGTTCTAGGTGTTCCTGAATTTTCTCTGGACCTACAATGTATGGTGCATTATTTTCATTACTTTTGTGTTAATTCTCTTAAAAGTTACTCCTTTCTCTCTTGTGTATTATTGTCTGCCTTATATATTCAAGTTTTACACTCTGCACTCCACATATTTAATATATTAATGAGTTTGTCTCCCTTTATTTCCTGGTATCTAAGACACTGACTGTTTTTTTCTTCTAGCTAAGTTATGATTTATTTTTTTCATACATTATTATCGGTGAAAAAGGACGATCTTAGAATTTAGAGGTAAAAATGATAAATCACATCTGTCTAGTTTTCCGGAGCATAACACTATCTCAACTCTAAGAAAAAATATAATAGTAATTGGCCAGGAAATGTAATCAGCGTCTCTGAAAATGACAGAGGAGTTTTGCTACACTTTTACCATCTTAATTACCAGGAAATGTTGCATAAATTGAAGTTATCTCCACACAACTGTACCGAGTACAACGGGCCCTCGGTACACAACGAAGACATAAAAAACACACTATAGTTAACATTTGAGAGATCCTGTAATAGGTATGGAAGAAAACAGAAACTCCAGAAAGAATGGGCTGTTCAGTGCAACCTACACATGTCTCCACAAAGGGACTCAAAACGATCATACACCACAACTTTGCCATTGAAATGAGTGTAAGCATAATTAGAAACTCATTAAAACATGTCAGAAAGGTACACGGCGTATGGTAACCTTGATTAGATTTATCCCTGAAACATGACCTACACACGCACGGTCTGAGGCTTCCACCCCCCGTGCTCATCATTATTTCCAGCATTCCCATAGTCAAGCTACATTAAATCACTAAACAATACATGACATACCTCACCAGCTTGCTTTTACAGGCTGAGTGAATGTAGAGATGAAGTGTGTATGCAGATGTGTCACACTGCCTCACACGGTTCTTATGGACGCCGCCATCAACACCCCATTTTTTTTCCTAACACATCCGTAATATACTCAGTACATTGTTAAAATGGATTATAACCTAGCAACAACCAAAGAATTGAGCTAATTTTAACCTTTCTGCGTAAAAATCAACATTAAGTTTGCAACCTAAATCATCCACCTTCACCGTACACGAGCTGAATACGTCACTAAATATGACTTGTATAATAGTGAAAATGCAACTTGAAAAAATTTAACTTGAATACAGATAGAATTCTATACATTCATCTGGGTAGTACATCCCTAAATAATTTATTATTTATCCTTACATGGGTACAAATATGTTACAATTCTGCAAACTGTGGATATATGTTTGTGAGATATATCAATAATGAAATGAGGAAATATATGCGTCACCAGCAGGAACGTTTTGCCATAGGAAGTAAACATTATAATAGAAGCACTATGAAATGTATCCTACGAGACTGAAAATATTCATCAGTTTATTTCGCACACACATATTCTGATTAGTTTCAAACTAGACTCAAGAGGTGCATCCAGTAGAGCGCAAGTACTTCCTCAGTCGCCGCTTATATTCGTGATTTTTTTTCTTCTGACCTTGACCCTCAACATTAACCTTTAAAGAAATAATGGAATGGATACTTAGGTAACGGAGTCCTGTTGGTGTGGGTATCCAAAATTGTGCTGCGTTTTGATAGTTATGATATTTTGAAAATTGTGATCACTGGGGTCCCTATATCTATCTATATATTTTTTCTTATAGTATGGCGGAGGGAAAACTTTTCTGCTTCCTCATGAAGACGCCATAGGCCAGCGTGGTGTGGTATCTGGCTTGGTCATCACCCACTCCTATTAATCCATAATGGCCCCCCCAAGTCTTTGTAGGGATGGTACAGTTGGCAACGGCGGTCAGATCTTTGCTCCAAAACTTTGTCTTTTAAATTCCAAATGTTTTCTGATAGTTATGTGTTCACTCGACAGCCTATTCCATTATTTCCATGTGTTATTGCTTTCCGCAACAACAAATGTGAACATTCTTTATATCTAAGATCATTTTCTCCAGTTCTTCGATCCGACCTCACAATAATGTCTTTGAGTGGCTGTTGAAAGTTTCCCATTGGTTTCCTTTGATGCCTTTCCATCTATTTCTACCACCGACTCTAAGAACATAACATAAGAATATAAGGAAGCTACAAAAGGCCAGGAGGCCTGCACTAGCTTTAAGTTCCTGTTAATCCTATCCCGCCTTAAAATTACCTACACCCACCTCTTATCCCCATCCATGAAGTCGTCAAGTGTTCTCTTAAAACTCCCTATTGTCTGTGCACTAACTACATATTAGATTGTCAGTTAAACTTTATATATTTCGCATGCAATAGTTGTGAGTACTTATTTCAGATTTTAATCCTAAATTCATCCGACTTTCCTTTGACTGTTAGGATATTGAATGGTAACAAAAACAACAAACCAAAAAGAATTTGCTTAAAAAAAAAAAAGGCAAAACGTTGCCAATATAAAACTACCTAGCTAGATATAGCATGCAAATACCCATAAAGAAAAGGGTCGGACAAGTAGACACTGTACTATACACCTATCCTACACAATTCATTGCAGTTTTAGAGGATGTCTGAATTCTCACGGAGCTTGGAACCTTATGAATAAAAACATTATAACTTCAAAAGCTCCTTGCGTAATTTCCTTGTCCACCACCACTTTATAAATTCATTTGTCTCCTGGTGGCGATGCAGAAGGTTGACTACGACTATTAATACTGATATCAGGAATGAAGATTCTTAATGGAGGCACAATTAAACTGAAGCCGCTATGAAAAACGACATGCTGACAAAACTATTGGAAGCCTCAGGGTACGTAAAAAACTGAAATAATAGCAAGAGATGGAAAAAAAATTAAAGGAGAACTCTGAAGTAGAAAGAAAAATAAGAACACGACAAGAAAAAAAAGAAGGGCAGAACTATGGAAGACACTACTGAAACCACAACAACAACAACATATACAATGAATGAAAGTGAATTACCTGAGTGACAGAGTGAAGGTCATTGAAAATTCTTTGACTGTAAGTAAGCCTCCAGTGCCTATAGGAGCTAATAATGTGTACCAAACGAGTGCTCTCAGCCCGTGTCGAGGTAGCTTTTTTTAATTTGGATTTCTGGCAATCCTATTAGCATAATGAATATTCAATTTATAATGAAGCTATTTCTTGAACTGATGAATATTTTTTATTTGCAAGGGAATCACAAAACTAGTGGCCGAGATCGAAAAGTTAACAAGCTGCTGTTGCCTACGTATCACGGGTCTTGCGTTATCTACTCTGCTGAAAAAAAAAGAAGTTACATTAAAGTACACGTATAGGTGATAACTTACATTTTCTTTTTCTAAATTATTACTTGTTTACCAATACATATAACATTGTATTTTTATGTTATGGCTAGACTACTAGCATTTATCATAACATATAGCTACCATTTTTATCATTGTAACAGCCATGTATCATTCGGTAGCTATTTAGTATAAATAAAAATACAGTATAGATTAATATATGTTAATGGGTCTTGTTTCATTCGGAAAATATATAAAGAACCAAAACTTTATAGAAGGTGTCCCTGCGAGGCGGTGGTGGTGGTGGTGGTGCTGATTGTGATGTTCAGCTGAGGATCATAGTGTGTCTTGATGTTTTTTTGAATTTAAAACTGAATGGATAAATGAATTACGCAGCTTACTCCGGAAAGGGACGAAAGTAAGTTGTGTGGAAATTATGTATGATGATTAATGAAACTCAAGGTGAGGGAAGTGTTTGAAAGGAGGCGTGGAAAAAAGAACACTCATTTTTGTCAACAAATCTTTAAGTTTCGACTTGTTACGGTTCCCACCTGTATTATAACATTCAGAAACCCGTGTGCAGTCAAGTATGAGTTTTAAGTAAGGGTTAGGAAGCAGTGTATTGCGTTGTTGATACGAATGATAACAAAGAGCACGTTTACAGGCGGCTCCAAGATGGCCTGAGTCCCGAGCCTAGCCTTGGCTTAGGCTGTGTGGTGTGTGCTGGGTCAAGTGTAGTGGAATGTGTGGTGCAGGGCCACTCTCAGTGTATAGAATGGAAGATGTGACTCACTCAATATGTGCTCAGTGTCCTATGTTGGTAATGGTATTAATGTTGTAGCAGCTGGCATGTATATTTTGCCATTTACAACCACTACTTTTAATTATGTGACTATTTTGTGGATATTGTTTATATGAAATGTTACCTACATGATTAATTTTCTTTGCTCTGTAATAGTTATAGATAGACATATCTTTAAAGGCCAATATCAAAAGGAACTCACTAGGATACATTTTTGTTATGCATTTTCAAGACAAAAATTTTCCTGATATATTTATACGTATTTTCAATTCATATTTCTCTGCAAAATAATTATTCTATGAGTGGAGGAAACGTCTTGTTAACAATTTATCTTGAAAGAATTATAAGCCATGGAAGATCTTGGAGAAACTGGTGCCTGACCCCACATCCTTTGCACTACAGTCCTACACCAGTGGAAAATACTGTGAAAGGAAAATCTTTCCAACTAAGAGCCCCATAGAGAGTCAAGACCCTGCTGGCCGGGATAAAAATCTTTGATTCACTCCCAAAGGAAGTGAGGGGCATTACTGGCTGCCCACTAAACATCTAAAACTGGCCTAGATAAATTCGTTGGGGACAGTGCCAGATGAACCTTCAGTGCTGGGCTACACTGCCAGATGCAGGATCTCCAGCTCCATACTGGCCCAGGTGGAATTAATGAACAGGATGCCAGGGTACCAAGTCAACCAAGAATAGTTTTAAACACATCAAAACCTATCAGAAAAAGATAGTTTTGTTCTTAAGATAATGTATCCAACCTAATGGTAGAGGACATATTAGACTCGGATAAATTAAGATATATATGTTTAGTCCATTAACATTAACTGATCCCACTCTCAAACGTGCATTTTCCATCCCAGGGCAAAGTGGAGGTCCCTCTCTGCCCATGTAATTTTGTCCTCCCCACTTTGGGACCACTGGCAGCTAGTAAAGGTAATGCCTTGCTCAACCGGAGGGATACCAGCCACATACTATATATATATATATATATATATATATATATATATATATATATATATATATATATTTTATCCCTTATCTGTGGCACCAATAGGCTTAATGGAGGCCTTAGATGGTCGGCTTCCGCCCGTTAGTAGCGCAGCTTAGATTTTTAAAGTGACGCCTTGTTTCTTATGGAGAGGCTCATGCGGCCAGCAGAAGCTCCTCGTGCATATAACTTTGCAGTCCTGTTGAAGATAGTGTTATGGCAGCATGTAGAGGACAGACAAACAATGCTCAATTTAGTGGAAAATTTTCTATGCTAAGTATAGCAGAAACAAATTCTCACCAATTTTTTTTTATAGTGTGTATGAATATTATTAAGTGAGACGTGTTGCAGAATGCCTGGGGGGGAGGTGCAGAAGACCTTCAAGATATTCTGCGGCAATCTAGCTGGAGCTGCGTCTAAGGATGACCTTTACTATCTCTTCTCGCGTTATGGACCTGTTGTTGAGGCCGTTGTCATGGTGGGCAAATTTTATGGATTTGTGGTAAGTAGAATGAAATCTTTCTAACAGTGCATGGTGGGATTTAGTCCACGACAATAAAGTATTTTTAACTTTTACATTTTTGTGGATTGTGGTAGAGAGGTGAAGTGAAGAAGAGAGTGCAGACAGAGTGGAGTGAGTGAAGAAGGATGACAGGAATGTTTTGTGATTGAAGTATATCTGCAGGAACGAGAGGGAAAGTCCACACAATGGTGGTGGTTGTTGTTGTTATTCCTGAGGCTGCCTGGCTGAATAGCACCGAGCCCCTGAGATAGGCCTTGGCATAAACCAGATTTTTTCCACAGGGCCTTCATGAAGTATATGTTGGGATGTGTGATTATTTGCAATGCAGTTTTCTATAATATGTTTGATTGTGTGTGATAATGTGTTGCATCCTGGACATGCATCTGCAATGGACCCAACCAGTCTCTTCAGATGAGTCAGAAGAGCCAGGTGGACTCTATCCTCATGGGGAAGGAAGGATTTGGAAGAATGGATATCTGGTGGACGTGCAAACAATTGAGTATTATCCTATGTGATTGGATGGAGCGGTTGGTGATCTGGGTGTGAATATGCTTCTGGAGGCTGTCACTTGTGGAGTCTCTCTATCTATGTACCTGGCTTATATCCTGCTTAAAGGTAGATAGTCAATACAAGGCACTTAGAGTTCGGGGAGATATTACTCTTGCCTCCCTCTCTGTGCTATGTCTTTTCTCCTCTAGGGATTTAGTGAGAGGAGTGTGTGTATGTGTGTGTGTGTGTGTGTGTGTGTGTGTGTGTGTGTGTGTGTGTGTGTGTGTGTGTGTGTGTGTGTGTGTGTGTGTTGCCTATGTTATCCACCATTTATGGGTATGGCAGCCTGGTATATAGATAGATGAGTATTTATTAACTTACCTAGTACCTAATTTATGATCTTATTTGCTTGCAGCACATGGCATATGAAGAGGATGGGTGGAAGGCAATATGTGAACTCCGTGGTTACAATCTCCATGGCAAGGGTATGTCTCTTTGAAGTGCAATAGTATTCTACACACAGTTATGAACATTGTTGTAAGAATCATCAGGCTATTTTATTAACATATCAAAATTTCAATTATTCATATTGATATTTTTATTATTTTTATTTTTATTCTTAAGTATTGTATTACATATCTTTAATTTCAAATATTTTCTGGCCCTTAGAATATTCTCTGTTTTAACACCATCTAAACCTGTGTGTTTTATAGTATATATCAATATTTTGTAAGTGGAGATTTTCAGTGCCAACAGTGAAGGGTTTAGAGATGTATTTAAATCTATAATTTTAATTGATAATCAGTTATGTATTATGTATATATATATATATATATATATATATATATATATATATATATATATATATATATATATATATATATATATATATATATATGTGTGTGTATATATATATACACAGTAAAACCTCGATATAACGAACCAGCTTATAGCAAATTTTGGATATAACGAACGTCATTTCCTGGCCGAACCAAGTCAGATATAACGAACCAAAGTTCGTTATATCTGAGGTGTGGGGTGAGCCGGCCAAACTCTCCACTTTGTTTTAACATGAACGCGCTGACGCGCACGCCACTCAGTCCACAGTTAGCTCTCACTGTGAAGGGTTGGTCGCGCTCGTGCCACCTACTACATACTACCTACAGTACTACCTACTGAGAAATGGCTTCAAGAACTCCTTCTCTTAACGTCTTAACAAATGAAACCCCATATATAACGAACTCGTTCGGTATTTTTTTACCAAACTTCGGATATAACAAATTATTGGATATAATGTCAGACCTCCCACCCCAATTGGTTCGTTATATCGAGGTTTTACTGTGCGTATTTTTTTTCTTTCTTTAATCCATTATTGAACACCAGTTAAATTTGTTTTTAATATGAAGCTGGTAAGCATAACAAAGTTATGTATCTCATTTCTCAGTCTTTTGTACATTGTGTCTTATAAAATCAGAATTGAATCTACATTTGCTTTGAGCTGGGTTCTCAGCTCTATGAATATAAAAATATTATGAAAATCTATGATGGATAATTGTGCCGAGAAGAAATATGCTGGCAGTCATACAACTTTGTCGTTCTTTAATATGGTAACATTATTCTTTTACAGCTATGGCAGTTGAAGCTTCAATCAATTCAAAAAAAGCAACTCCTCTTTATAAGCAGAATATCATAGGGAAAGGAATAACGACACTAGATGATTTTAATGACTATAGTTCGGTAAGGTACTTACTTATTGTTGATTATTTTATTACATACTATGATGAATGCAATTTTACAGTAACTGCCTGTTTACCTCTATTAGCAGTATAATTATTGGTTAGGAGTACCTCTGCAACCAATTTCAGGATTTCTTATGAGGTGAAACATTATGTTCAATACTGTTGTTTAAGCAGGCTGCCCATACTTTCAATAGACTTCAATATTGACCATCACACTGCAGTCAATTTGTGAACAGCATCATCATCATTATCATCTTCCTCTGATTCCACTGCAGGACAGAGGCCTCTCTTAATTGTCTCCATTCATCTTTATCAGCTGCCCATTTATTCTAGGCCACTGCACTGAAACTTTCTACCCCATCTTTCCATCTAGTTTTCTCTGCCCTGCCTTCTTTTACCATCCCTTGGATGCCATTTTGTTTCTCTAGTTGTACATTTATTATTTGTCGGCACATGACGTGTCCTGTCCAAGCTCACTTTTTCTCTATTAATTTTAGTAAAGATGTCTTCAACATTGGCCTGCTTCCTAATCCATGATGCTCTCTTCCTGTTTCATCACGTTATGTTAAGTATTATTCTCCTCATTCTTCTTGGGACACACGTTTTTCTTCCAAGATGTAACACTAGGAATGGAGTGAAGGGTTTAGGAAGCTTCTCCTCTGTATTCTCTGCTATGAAAAACACCTCGTCTTGGCTACCCACTTTAAGAATATATATATATATATATATATATATATATATATATATATATATATATATATATATATATATATATATATTCCCTCTTTTTATGTGTGAAAGGAATGTGTATGTTTAAGATTATTATTTTAAGGTATTTTTGAGATATAAAATTATAAGTTTAGCTTAAATTTTTAAGTTTATAAAATTAAAACTTTAAGAAAATTAAGTGCACTAAGCAGTGTGCTAGAATATAGAAGCTATGCATCGTATTCCTTTTGTATTATGCTTTTGTTCTATATTATATATTTTTGTCTTGAGTGCCACTCCATATGTTTTGGAGATGGCAAGGTATTTAAACAAAATATATCTTTATATACTTTATTTACAGCCCAAATCTAAGTCAGCTGAAGGAAGGGAGAGACGTCCACCCCCAGAATCCTTCACTTCCTATAACAAACAGGTAGGGGAATCTTCCATCAGACCTGCCAATCCTCCGCCTCACCCAAACTACTTCTACCATCCTGCCTTCCCAACGTCGGCCAGCAGCAACCAGCCTTCCCCTATTGGCCACACACCACCCCCTATGTCTCGAACCTCACCCAGGCCGGATTTAGCATCCTTGAAAACAATGGATCCTCTCCAAGGAAGAGAATCTCCTATGTTAAAAATGCAACCTGTAGATGCCAATTCCAATCCAATACACGAGCACAATTCCGAAAGGCTAGAGGTAAGTTAAGTGTCAACATACCTATATTGCTGTCTTGGAACTCTCTCAAGAGAACAGTCATGGCTAAAGGATCTCCATTTAATTCTGTTCATAAACTTCTACCTTTTATAATTGAATTTCCCACTCGTTTTCTTTTGGTTAACCATGCATTAAACTTATGACCTTTATTTTTTTCTACTATTTTGGTTACAATGATGTTACTTCATAAAGCTCATCATCATGGTAACAGCTTCATAATCTTGCACACATCTAAGCTTCCTTTGAAGTTAATCCCATAAAATCATCAAAACATTTCTTTCAGTTTTGAGTTGCAAATATCTTGTCCATCACTGATTATACTCATTCAACCCAATATTTTTCTTCTTTCCTGTTTCAGGAAGCATACAACTACTTGGGAAGAATTCCCCATATTCTTCCCCTGTAGTTTATTTACCTTTCACAACATACAGAGAATGCAGTAACATACATTATTAATTCCTGTTTCAGTGACAAAAAAAATATAATTTAATGCTCACCTTTTCTTACAGACAGTCTCAGCATGTTGCAATTTATGTGGCTCAGTTTTTGACGAGTGGCAGCACAAACCAAAAATTCTCAGCTGTGGCCACACATTTTGTTGTAACTGCTTAATATGTATAGCTCAAGATATAGAGGTGAAGTGTCCCTCAGGGTGTCCCTACACCACAGCACTCACCGAGGCCGGTATATCTGGTAAGTGTTATTTATGTGTATTAGATTTAGCATTATGATTGTACTAAATGTCCTCAACATACAAACAGGTTCAGTTCCAAGCCGTTGTTCAAAAGTCCATTTGGTCATGAGTCCAGCATACAATATTGTAGTGTAGTAACTGTACAATATGTGTGAATTGTACATACTGCATGAAGCAAACCAAGAGGGAATATGACATTTGATCATATTGGACAGAGAATTGTAGTGCAGTTACATCCTGTAACAAAATATGCGTAGCAATAAACAATTCATTACTTAAATTTGTTAAGTCATGTTATATTTATTAAGAATAAAGTATTTACACAGTATGCAATGTATTGTGCATTACATATCAATTACATATTATGTAAAGTGGAAGAACTGATGGAAGACTTCTCAGTCCTCTCTGGTCACCTATCACTTGGAGGGATTATAGAGATACTCTAATTATAAGTGATCAGAACATATAAAGTAGGAAGCTGGGGAAATAATGTTTAAAAATTTTTTTTGGCAGGATGTGTAAATGTGAGTTCATGTGAATAAAATAAGCGCCAAACATCAAAGGTCATATGGCGCTTTGTTAAGCTGAAATGTAAACGGCAGAGCAAAGAGATAATAGCAAGGCAAATATGAACAAAAGGAGAATATACTTCATATGTAAAATATGATCATAAAGAAATACTATTAAGATTAGTTATAAGTTGGCCAGTTAATTGGATTTTTGAAGATATACATCTAATTTTTTTTGTAATGAATTGGATTCCTGCATTTTTCTTTCCTCTTAAATACCACCTCACATGTTTGGGTAATTGTCAGTTTAATAAAAAATGTTGTTATTAATTTGATTGTTTCTGATAGCTTTGATTTTTCCCCAGGTTTAACTACAAATTATACAGTGCCATTCAAAAAGCTTGTAAATACCAGCATCTCCCCGTCCTTGTCTGGCATGTCTTCAGGCTACATACTCCAGAATGGTGCACAGAGGTGTGTACACAAAGTATCTTGAAATATCAGACCCTTTTTTTGTATTTCAAAAATTTTAGCAGGATTTAATAGCAATGTGAAAGAATAGTTTGTAGAACATAAGACAACAGAAACTGATGTAATCGTGATACAAGCTCAGATCTTTTACAGGGCTGTTTATATACCATAGACCCCTAACAGTGCAATAATTAGGTCAATACATGAGCTCACACTATTGAAAATAAAGATAATTGAATAATCTTCCTGAACTAGGTAGCTATAGATCATGAAGTTCTGCTAGGGTTAACAAAACACTAACTCTCTCACCAAGAAGCTACTGTGAGACAGGATCGAACTTGTAACCTTTTGACCACGAGCCGAACACTGTATGACAGATCCACCCAGCCACCACTATTTAGGATAGAAATATTGGATGTATTAACCTATAGGAAAAATCTGACTTGGTGGATGGCTGCACCCGAGTTTAAAGCTTAGTCTTTTGGAGACTAACAAATAGTCACAATGAATGCGAGCCTCCATACCCCGCCTGCCTGCTCCGAGACAATGCTGCCTACCATGATTCTCATTTCATGTGACATCTAAAGGAAGCCTCAAAATGTATATGTGTACAGAGTATATTCTACTTAGAATAACATGTTCTATCACCTCAAGTAATATTTGCAGAAACTCATGTTACACCTTGTAGATAGATGATTAAAATTTTCATGATAGGCTAAGCTTAACTTTGATAATAAATGCAAAATTATACTATCCCCTGATTATTTTCAAGACTAAGCGCCAGTCCATCACCAATGGTGTGCTGCAGCTGCCCAAAGATTCCTGCTGCAGAGTCCTGCGGTAGTAACGGACATCAACTTATACCTGAGGACCAAGCCCGAGACATCATCCAAAGGGACCTCCAGGCCTCCCTTGAGATAACCCTTAAGAAATTGCGACAAACAATGACTTTAAGAGCAACCATGAAGGAGCGACTGGAGCGTACCGTCCTAAGTGTAGAGAAGTTTCTGGAGGAGCTAAAGCGAAAAGTGAGTTCATATTGAAGAAACTTATTAATATGTGAATGTGAATTAATTATAAATACACATTTAGAAAGCCCAGCAGAATACATCCTTATTTTTTCCATATAAATAATCATTTATACACTTTTCACACTTTATGTTGACATCATGGAATGCATCCCTCACATATAATGAGGCTCTGGTTTATATTCTTTTCTCATAAATCAAAGAAAATATTCTGGATATCTTTTATTGTATATATATATATATATATATATATATATATATATATATATATATATATATATATATATATATATATATATACACGAGACCATACAATTATATATATAGTAATGAATACATACCATGTTAGTGTAATGATTCCAGGCCAGCCAAGCATCCCTATCATCTACATCCAGCCTTCCATCAACCCTGCCTTCTTTTACCCTTGGTTGCCATTTTGTTATTCTAGTTGTCCATCATTTCTCTCGGTACATAATTCCAGCTGATGATTGTGAATCCTATATTCCCCATGGCCACTCCTAATTGTCTACTTTTCAATCATGACCAGGTTGAAGGTGAGCAGCTAGAGGAAGCTGTGTTGCGGGAGCACCTAGCAGATCTCACCAGGGCTAGTGAGGCACTGGCTGAAGGCTCCTCTATTTCGCAGTTGGTAGAATCGTTTAATCAGGTATGTATTATTTTGCTTATAAGAGTATGTTGATGAATTATGCATAGTAATACACAAACAGCAAGATCTGTCTGATCTGGACCAACTGGGGAGAATGGCAATTATATGAAATAATTTTCTTAATGAACATATTGACTTCCATCTGAAATGTAGCAAAAAAATGCATTGACATAAATAAAATGGCAAGAATCTGCAGTACCAATCAGGGCACTTATAAGGAATGGCAGAGGTCTGAGTAGAGGGTTGGTGAGTGGTATTAAATTTTGGGGACATTATATATATATATATATATATATATATATATATATATATATATATATATATATATATATATATATATATATATATATATATATATATATATATGGTTCTAGAGTGGTTTTAATAGAAGGGGTTGGTGTTGGTGTTAAAGAACCAGGTAGAAGAGGAGTTGAAAGACACAAGGGGGTTGACAGATGGGCGGTTAAGGGAGTTTTCAGAGCTGAGGTCGGAGGCATTTCCTTATCAAAGTTAGGAAAGTCTGAGGGATAAATTTTTTAGGTGCATTCCCCAATATACCTCTTAATTTTGAGTTTTCATAACTGATCCAAATGTAAATTGGGGATATAACTGGTGTGCTCCCTATAACCCTCATGTAGAGTAAGGGCAATGAAAGAGGGAGGGATGGTGTGCCCATGGCACCCTCAGGCCGTTTATGATTTGTCTCGTAGTTAGCCTCTCATCCTCTCAGCACGGCTTTATACACTTTACAAAAAGGAAAGGGGATAGTGGGAAATAAGAAAGAGCAGACAGATGAAACAAGAAATATAACTAGAAAAAAATAAGTCCAAGCAAAATTTGGTTGGACCAGAGACTGAAGTGTTGATGCTGTGATGGAGATCAAAAGGTCTCCATCACAGCATCGGACCACAATCTCTAGTACTGAAGCCCCTCCACTGTGTAAAGTTGCCACTACTCACAACTGCTTCAGAAGGTTTTGCAGACCATCGTACCTTCTGAGAAAGTCTTTGCTTTTGATTTACTTGACTTTAATATAAAAGCCTTGCAAAGCAGCAATTATGTACGCAACAAAAAACAAACGGGCATCCATCCCAGCTTTAGGAAGGAAGCCTGGATAGGTAACACAGAAGTGATTCAAACTGCATTCATATACCATGCATGCAGGACAAAAGGAATTTTACTCTTTCTTTAGAACTTGGGTTATTCAGAAAATTGGTTAATATGGACTGGCTTCCCATCTGCAAGTCTGGATTAAGAGAATCTGATTGTACTAATTAGTAATACTATTCATGTTTATGTGGTATTACTAGTAGCCATTACCAACATTGCAGTGCCTTATTCATTGTATTAATTAAATAATTATTAAATGGTTCGTTATGATCAGAAAAAATAGTTTGGATGTTTTGTTATTGTGATAAGTAATATAGTTTACATGGTTAGGTTTTACATCTAATTTGGCTAATTCAGTGTTTTGCTATACTTAATATAAAATAGTGCCTTCCTATAATATATTTTTAAGCTTTATAACAATTTTATTAATTTGCATTTTTTTTTCCAGGTTCAGAATTACATTGCCATAATAACTTCGCAATTCAATCAATGTGCTGCAATAACAGCAATCAACAATGCAACAGAAGCTATCGTTATTAAGTTAAAGCAATCTGCACTAGAACCAGTGCTATCTTCCATAGGTTTTAGTAATGAAGAAGCATTTTCTATGAATTCCTCGCTTGAAGAACATGCCTTATATGGAAACAACGCCAATGTCCTCCTTTTGTATATGTTATCAGATTTATTATCAACGAGAATGTTACAACTAAAAGGTGTAAGTCCGCTTAGTCCTAGCCAACAGCCTCCTCTCTCAGCGCCAAGCCCTCTCCAATCACACATGCCTCACACACCTGTGTCAACAAATGTTGTTGATGACAGAAGCATGGGGCACAGCTTGGGTCTTCCTTCAAATAAAATGAATGAATTGAAAAGTCACGAAGTAGAGAAAATGAATGAGCTCAAAAGTCACGAAATGAATAACATAAATGAACATATTCTACAAATGACGGAGGCAATAGAAACTGGTTCTCTATTAGGAAGAAGTGATGGCATGGGAGGTATGTCTGCAGGGGCAAACGTTGCTGGCCCAAACTCAGTTTCATCAGTAGCATTGTCTTTAGGATTGACTAACCTTTCACTTATTGCTGCCGAGGCATCTGAAAATGGAAAAGATGAATTGGAAAGCCTAGGAGATAGAAGAGAACCCATTCCTGTATCTTACCTTGATGCTGCAAAAAAGCCAGCAAAGCCATCACAGAGTCCTCCTGAAGGTCTCCCTAAAATGCACTTAGAGAAGCTTTGCAGTGCACCATTAAGACCTGCCAAATTTCCTCATTGTTGGATGGAGCTCTCATTTGATGGTGAACCAGCAGGACGCATAGTATTTGAGCTTCGTCCTGATAAAGCCCCTAAAATGTGTGAGAATTTTATTGCGCTATGTACCGGGAGAAGTGGTTATGGCTATAAGGGGACACACTTCTTCAAGAGTGGAGAAGGTTTTCTTGCTGGGGGCGATGTAGAGAATGATGATGGGACTGGGGGATATTCAGCCTTTGAGAAACGCACCTTTGAGGCTGATCTCTGCCCTCTAAAAGATGAGGTTGGTATGGTGCGATTTAAAGGTATAGGCACCAGTGATAAGGGAAGGGGAATGGTTGGATCACAGTTCATGATATGGTGCGGAGACAGAGATTTTAAGAAATTTTCCTATAGCCTTGTGTTTGGCAAGGTTGTTGATGGGTTAGATGTAGCCAAAAAGGCAGCAGCAGTCAATGTTCACAGGGTGTCTGTTGAAGTTGAAAAGTGTGGTGCAATGTAAATGCAGTTTTACATTACATATAGTTATGTAACCAATATGTCCAGTAATTTTATATTAACGTTTTGATTATGACCTGTAAAGGCAAGACTATTATGTGGATTCTGATCGCAGCATTTACTTTCCTCTAGAAGTGCCTTATAGCGTGCCTTTTTTTTTCCGTCTTGTGGCATCACAGGTTTCAATTATTAATATTTTCATTATTATCTTTTATATTATTATTATTATTATTATTATTATTATTATGTATATTTTTTTATATCAAGCTTGACGACTTCTTTTCATATATTAAATCTGGAAACATTTTACTTTGCTATGGACCGAATAGGTAATATTGACCGAACAGTGTACGTACTAATAAATAAGAGTGCAGACCGAATGTTGAAGGATAAAAAAAAACAAAAACAAAAAAACAAAAAAAAAACAAACCTAATTTCTTACATCCAGTGGGGGAGCTACATTTATTTAACTATGTTAATTTGTCAATATTAGTAACTGGAAATACAGTAAACCCTTGTCTTAACAGGTTGCATTTATTATTTTTGTCTTGTAAAATTTCTATACTAATTTGAATACATGGTGGGAGAGATTCCATAGTCACTCATGGAATAATAATACACTAGTGGTTCTATCTGATTAGCAAGAACATTTGTTGCACAATATTGGCTTTCACCACCAATCATCCTAAAATATGAATTTTGTAGTCAGAGATAATTATGTTTTGTATATTTTGACTGGTTTAATATTGCTTTACATCAAATATAAAAGTAAAACTTGTGCTTTTCAAATATATGTTCACATTTTGTATAATTATTTTTGAAAAAACAGCTAAGACCACACTGTACCATCTTTTCTTGTTGACAAGAAGTGTGGATTAATGTGTGTAATGTGCTTAATACTTTATAAGACGGTAAATTACATAAAAGAGTGCATTCGTGAAGCAGTAATAGCCAAAGTCAGTTCCTGAATATGGCATTTATGGCTAATATTAACCGTAACAGCGCACTAATTACGGTTATATTATTCAATGTGACTTAAATTTTAATTAGGCCTCTAATGTACTACTAGGGTTCTGTAAAATTATCATATAATTTCTTTGTCATGCTCAGGTTCATATTATATCAATATCTGCAAGTCAAGGGTTTACTGTAATTGCTCAGAAGACAAAACCAAACTTATTATATTGTTCAATTAAGCTTCTAATTAATGTGCGTATGTATCCATGGATAATTGTGTGTAATTCCTATATTTGGTCAAAGAAAATATTGCATTCTAGATTACTAAGTTCTGTGTATGAATTTACTTACCATTCTCATGTATAATTGTAATGTACGTATAGTTAAGCCAAGCTCAAAACTTGGTACTCAAGTAGGTTACTGATACAGAAGTTGGAATAAGAACACCAGATTTAGCCATAATGTCATTGTCATTCAGATGAAGTTTTAGATTCATAAAAAATGTGAACAACTTGTTTTAATGTACTGACCAACAAATATTCTAGGCTTGCATAACAATATAGAAAAATGTTTGTGAGGGAAAATTTGTCCAGCTTTTTCAGTTGTAGTGAGTGTGGTATGCCTGACATTTCAGGCTGACCTTTGTTGAGTTCAGGGTATTCGTTTTGTAGGTATGCTTCTTATTGCCCGCGAGTGGCATAGTTGCTGTTCTTACAAGTATGGTCATACAGTGGTAATTATTTGCTCAATGCCTATGTAAATTCCTAGGTTTACCTTTTCATTTACCAAAGTCAATGTATATGTTAAAATTAATTTCAGCAATAAGGGGCCAATGTTTGGGTTAAACACAAGTATTGTGGTAAGTATTTACACTTTTCAAGATATGGTCGTGTGTGTAGAATTGGGGGCCAATTTGAGTGAGTGGTTGCAGTGTTACATATCTATGAGATTAGTGAGCAGTGGACAGCACTGAGTGATCCTTTTTCACATACTGTATCATGGACTTAGTTGTGGAAAGTATTATTTTCATCATCATATAATTACAGTATTTAACAACCAAAAGGTATTTAGTGTGCCCAGATGAAATCGAATTATTTCATGAATAGTTGGTGTATAGTTACGATAATCTTTCTTAATTACAGCACCTTTGATACTACCGAAACTGCTTGTATTTTTTTATTAGTACTATAGCGAAGGGTATATATACAAATATATATATATATACAAACAGCCGCTGAAATATAACTGTAATTGAACTTTTTTTTACAAGATAATAAATGCAATGCATGGAAATTTCTCGTTTTCCTTTTAATCTTACTTTAACTCTAAATACTTGGTGGTGATGAGCTTTGTTTGATTTTCACATGTGTAAACAAATTCATGGAAGTTAGAGAGGCGGTGGTACAGTGGTCAGCATTCGGGTATGACAACCTAGGGTCCCGGGTTCAATCTCCCGATATCAGCTGGCCACTTTTCATTATTTGATATCATCACCGAGTGGCCAAAGACTACCCAAATTGCTGCCATATTGTCCTCAGACAGGACTTACAATGTTATGTGCATTTGTGGCCTTAGCAGCGATTAGCCTCTCTTTGTTCTCAACATATTCAAGCGAGAACGTTATCTTTCGAAGCGTCACTATAATAAATTTTAAAAACCACCAAATAACGGGCAGAGGCAAGTCCATCTGTACCTCCATAAAAGCCTACTGGCGCCAACTGTTTATGATATAGGGAAGAAAAGAAAAGAAAGAAAAAAAAAAAAATATATATATATATATATTATATATATATATATATATATATATATATATATATATATATATATATATATATATATATATATATATATATATATATATATATATATATATATATATATATATATATATAATATATATATATATAATATATATATATATAATATATATATATATAATATATATATATATAATATATATATATATATATATATATATATATATATATATATATATATATATATATATATATATATATGTATATATATATATATATATATATATATATATATATATATATATATATATATATATATATATATATATGTATATGTATATATATATATATATATATATATATATATATATATATATATATATATATATGTATATGTATATATATATATATATATATATATATATATATATATATATATATATATATATATATATATATATATATGTATATATATATATATATATATATATATATATATATATATATATATATATGTATATATATATATATATATATATATATATATGTATATATATATATATATATATATATATATATATATATGTATATATATATATATATATGTATATATATATATATATATATATATATATATATATGTATATATATATATATATATATATGTATATATATATATATATATATATATATATATATATATATATATATATATATATATATATATATATATATTGTGTCATAAAAAGTTACTTTAAAATATAAGGCAGAAGGACCTTTTCCTAGATATTTTGTATTTCTGATGAAACAAAAAAAGTGTGAGGTGCAATCCAAAAGTTCTAAGACTGTATCTATAAGAAGAAAAACCCATACCTAATTAAAAGTTTCCCACCAATTCCTTCAATGTAGTGACCTTATGCAGTGAAACACCACTCCCAGTGCTTCTGCAACAATTGGAGCACTCCCTGTAAGTCATGTTTTTAAATGTGTCAAGTACCACATTTTAACATTTCTACAGATATTCCATCCAGACCTGCAGCTAATTAAGTTATCAATTGCTTTCTTTACTTCCTTTCTGCACATTCATATGCTTTCCATCCACTTTCACACCCATTTTTGACACTATTGCTTCCCTTTCTATCTTCTCATTTGTTCAACGCCAAAATCATTCAAAATGCATCAAAATTCATATTAAGTGTTTTTATTTATATCTAGGTGCATTATGGTGATGTTAAAAATTTCCGATTTGGATTATCAATTGATTTAAAAGTTTATCGCGATTTTTAGAAAGAAAAAGAGGATGGCAATAACACAAAACAAATTAGAACATAAGAAGATAAGAAATGGGGAGACTGCAAGAGGCCAGTTAATGACCTACACGAGGCAGCTCCTTGTCCCCTAACTTTGGAATAATCCAATATTTAGCCATCCCACCTGTCATCCCTATCCATAATCTCATCCAATTGTCTTTTAAAGCTACCTATTGACTCAGCACTTACTACGTGTCTACCCAACCTATTCCAATCGTTCACGACTCTGTTAGTGAACCAATATCTACCTATGTCTGTCCTGAATCTAAGTTTTTCTAGCTTGTACCCATTTCCACGTGTCCTATCCTGACTACTAAATTCTAAAACCTGATCAATGTTTCCCTTATTAATTCCTTTTACCCATTTGAAAACCTCAATCATATCCCCTTTTGCCCTCCTTCTCTCTAGGGAATGGAGATTAAGACGTTTTAACCTATCTTTGTAGGGTAAATTTCTCAGCCCCTGAATCATCTTGGTCATTCTTCTCTGGACTGTCTCCAAGGAGCCTATATCCTTCCTATAATAAGGGGACCAAAATTGAGCTGGATAATCTAGGTGGGGTCTAACTAGCGCTAAATACAACCTTAGAATGACCTCAGAACTCCTATTTGTCACACACCTACTAATAAATCCCAGTATCTTGTTGGCCCTATTTCTAGCTATAATACACTGTTTCCTGGGGCGCAAGTCACTACTTATTTGAACTCCTAAGTCCCTCACACTATATGACCTTCCTAAGGTATTGTCATTTAATGTGTAGTCTACAGGCCTATTACCTTTACCTACATTCATAATGCTACACTTGTTAACATTAAACTGCATCTGCCATTTCTCTGACCACTCGTACAGCCTATTTAAGTCATCCTCCAGCATGCAGCATCATCTAAATTCTTTACCAATCTTCCTATCTTTGTGTCATTGGCAAATTTACTGATATCACTGTTTATTCCTGTCTCTAAGTCATTTATATAGATTATGAATAACAACGGTCCTAATACTGATCCCTGTGGTACCCCACTAGTGACATTACCCCATTCTGATTTCTTCCCATTAATCTGTACCCTCTGTTCCCTACTAGTAAGCCATCCCCTAATCCATTCTAGTATCTTCTCACCTATGGCATGAACCTTGACCTTACTTAACAGTCTCCTATTGGGTACTCTGTCAAAGGCTTTACTGAAGTCCAAATAAACTAAATCATACTCGTCCCACTTATCTATGGTTTAAAATACTTTCCTATAGAAGGATAATTAATTTTTCAGGCATGACTTCCCCTTGCTAAAACCATGTTGACTATGTCTAATTAGCTTGTGTTCATCTTCATGTTTTCTAATTGCCCTTGCTATGATAGCTTCTAGCATCTTGCCTACCACTGATGTTAAACTGATTGGGCAGTACTTACTACTTTCTGCCTTATCTCCTTTCTTGAATATAGGAACTACATTTGCCTGCCTCCATAGCCTAGGAACTACTTCTGTGTCTCGGGATTTTCTAAAAATCATCGCAATGGGTTCAACGAGTTCTTCTCTACATTCCTTAAGAATCCTCAGAAAAATGTCGTCCGGCCCTGGAGATTTAGTCTTTTTGAGTCTATCTATTTCCCTACTTATGACTATTTCACTTAATTTATCAACCTCTTGTCCCCTAAAGATCTGTACTGGCTCCAGTTCCCTACCCGACTCTTCCTGAGAAAATACGGACAAGAAGTATTTATTTAATTCCTTACTAATTTCCTCACCATTTTCTATCAATCTGCCATCCATTCCTTTAAGAGGTCCTATTCTTTTCTTTGTTTTAGCCTTGTACAGCTGATAGAATCCCTTTGGATCCTTCTGGGCATCTCTAGCTATCCTAACCTCATAATTCCTCTTTGCAGTCCTAATATCCTTTTTAACTTTCCTAGCTAGGTCATTATACTGTCCTACTACCTGTACTTCTCCCCTTTTAATTCTCCTATAGAGTCCCCTTTTTAATCCAATTTCCCTTCTAATGCTGCTATTCATCAATTTTGGATAATTTCTATTTGACCTAATCCTCCTCTTAGGTATATACTGTTCCTGCCCTGTATGAATTTCCATAACTATGCTATTATAATGCAATTCTACCTCAATGTTTTGATCCTCCTCTCTGCCTTTTCTTATTCTCTCCCAATCTATACTCTGGAGGTGGTGTCCAAGGCCCTGGTAATTGGCTTTTCTAAAATCTGGTACTAAAGCAGTGTTTTGTTCTACTTCCCTCTTTGCATTAATCTTGAATCTAATTTCATGGTGGTCACTAACATCAAATCTAGCTCTTATCTCAACCTGGCTGACCAAAGTTTCATTATTCGTAAAGACCAGATCTAAAATATTTCCCTATCGCATTGGTTCCCCTACAAGTTGTATGAAAAAACCATCCTGGACGACATTTAAGAATTCCTCCAAGCACCCGTCTCCTGTCATACTATTCCAGTCCACCATAATGCACACATTATTATACCTAGATGCCCTTACAAGCTCCTGCATCAGGGATACACTAGCTGCTATCCGGAGGCCTATATATAATCCCTACAACAAATTTTTTCCCTCCTATAATAATGTCAATCCATAATTAATCCGTATTCCTATCTGCTTTTATTGTGATATTGACATAGCTATTTAATGTTTCTAACGTACAGTGCTACACCTCTCCCTCTCCTCCCTTCTCTATCCCTGTGAAAAAAAGTGTACCCATCTATTCTTACTTCAGGTAAGAAATTAACATTAACATATTACACTACGCACTACATACCTGGTAAATAAATTGTAGATAGAATAGGTAGTATAGGATATTTTGCCAGGATGTCTTCTTCTTTTGGGAGTTTGATGGGCTGTGCAGGCTATGATAACACAGCCTCAAGTGCAGATAGCAGATGGGTAAGTGGAACAGATCCTGTGGAGTTGACCTGTCATCTGGAGGAAGGTCCTAGTGTGTTTGAAGACTTTGAAGGCCAGGCCAGGGTACTGGGAGCTACGCAAAAGGTCAGTCACTGTTGATCTGGGGAGGTGAGGAGAGGACAGTGAGTGGAGGGATGCAATGGTGTGGGAGTGATGACGAGATGAAGGTGTTCTGAGGTGTCTGGTTGCGTAGGGCCTCTAAGACACTTTGACTTCATCTTACCTATGAATATATAGTGAGCTGAGTCTTTGCATGGGCACTCCTTGATGTTTATTCTCCTCGTTGTGGAGCTTCCATTGGCTTTTTTTCCTCCTCTCCCATTAGTAGACACATTTGACACAACCCGCCGGAATGTCTATCAGTACAATCTCATTTTCATCTTCGGCGCCAATACGTAACAAATATTAAGGACTCTTATAAATTAATGTTGTTTCTTGCATAAATTTATCGTATTTAAAAACCTTTTGTAAAAAAAAAAAAAAACATTAGGAAAATATGAATCAACCTTTGAAACGATAATCCTTTGAATGGTCTATTTTCCCTTTTTTTTCCTCTTCTAAAGGCCCGTCTACACTAGGACTGCCCAGTCGGGGGATCGCCCGACTGGGCAGTCTCGACTCCCATATATGTTAAGTGGGCGGGGCTAGAGGGTGGGGGGAGCAGTCTTGAGCGAGAGGCATTTGATTGGGTGAGTGAACGTCAGTGACGAACTGAACGCGGGCCAGGAGAGATGCTCTCGCGGAGATGGGTGTCTTTCTTACGTATATAAGGTTCAATCTTGTAGAACAATTTATATAATAAAATAACAAGCATTCTGGTGTAGCTCTCAAAGCCACCAGGGCATTCCTTTTCAAGTTCGGAGAACATTTGTGAGAAACTTCCTCTTTCACTCCGCCTGAGAAGGCGCGGGCTTTTGACAACGCCTGTCTCGTGTTAGGACGTTCACCCCCATTACCCCCTCGTCGGTCGGCCTGCCCTCCCGACTGCCCAGTCCTAGTGTAGACGGGCCTTAAGATAATTAGTTATTGCATCTAACTTTTCATGTTTCATTTTATTATCTATATTGTAAAAAAAAGAATAAGGAAAGATAAGTATAACAGCAGGTAAAACCGTAAAAAGCCATCAAAGGGGAAACGGACACAGTGACGTAAACAAACCTGAAGAAAGGAAAGACTCACAAATTCCCAAGAAGAAGAAGAAGAAGAAAGACTCCCGGCCACTACCATAACGGCAAAACAAGACAACACAGACCACTCAAAGGGCAGACAGTAACCTCAGGACCACTAGGAAAGACCAAAATTAGAACACAAATTTTAGGATTATTCATTAAGGAGCTTCAAGATGACTTATCAACTGTATAGAAACACGACTCTTGGAAACACGCTGCAGGAGACGCTCGACGAACTCATTCAGGTGATAAGTGTATATTGGTATATTAGCTATGTGGGTAAAGTTCTAGTTTCTGCCCATACTCTCCCCTCACCCCCCCAACAAGCTTGGCGACCTGGCGGGAATGCGGGGTTTCGGGTGGTGTACATGAAATGCGTCGCAAATGCGTATTTTTTTTGTGTAAAGGGGATGAAATGGCCAGCCAAAAATCTACGGAGGTTTCACTGCAAGTTTCGTAAATTCCCTAAATGGTAGTGCTAGGTTAGGTTAGGTTGGGTTAATGTCCTAGCGGGGGCTAGATTAGGTTAGGTTAAGTTATGGTTATGTTACCATTTAGGGAATTTACGAAACTTGCAGTGATACTTCCGTACATTTTTAGCTGAAAATTTCGGTAATTCTGGATAAGTCCGCCACCCCGATTTCCCACCAACCCCCCGATCTCTTCAAACAAGCTTGGGGAATCGGGGGTTTTGGGGGGGGATGAAAAATAAGCGAAATATGGGCCATTAAAATAGCAAAGAAAATTTCGAAATTCCCTAATCTAACCTAATCTAACCTGAACCTAACCATAACTTAACCTAACCTAATCTAGCCGGGGGGACTGCGCCCCCCCCTGGACACCCCGCTAGGACATTAACCCAACCTAACCTAACTTAGCATTACCATTTAGGGAATTTACGAAACTTGCAGTGAAACCTCCGTAGATTTTTGGCTGGCCATTTCATTCCCTTGACGCAAAAAAAAAACGCATTTGCGACGCATTTCATGTACCCGACCCGAAACCCCGCATTTCCACCAGGTCCCCAAGCATGTTGGCGGGGTGAGGGGAGAGTATGGGCAGAAACTAGAACTTTACCGATTATTCTGGGCAATTTATTTGATTAAAATTTTTGTATTTTTACTAACTGCGAATTTGGGTAAAGATTCGTAAGACGACCTATTCGATATCGCTTTACCTTTATAATGCACTGCAAATTCAACTTTCAGATACTTGTTCAGATCACCTCTAACTTATGCCGCTGAATTACAGAAAAAAACAAGAATTTTTTTTAGGTTGTTAGGGTTGGGTAGGTTTCGCTACGTTTAGTTAGGTTTGGTTGGGTTAGTTTTGGTTAGGATTATTTAACTGCAGCTCTTGGAAGGTTATGCTAACAAAGCTTTTTTTGGTAAATTTTTACATCACCAGAATGGCGTGTGGCTACGAAAGAAAATGGCGTCTGCATCTCGCACAACACCCTACTTTTAGTCTTAGAAAATATTTGATAGCTTCTAAATTAACATAACAACTTAACTAAACCTAACTAACAAAATGCTTAGAGATGCGGCAGTCGTAATGCGTTGTCATCTGCTATTCCTACAGCCTGCGCCTTATTGTTTACCTGGTAAAGCATCTTTCAAGTTATGTTAGGTTTGGTTTGGTTATATATGCTTTTTACCCAAAAGTTAGGCACGTGCCGTACAACCGAGCACTATGAGGATATGGCTGCCGTACCCGTAAGCTGTGCCCCTAACTAAACCTAACATAACCTAAGAAAAAAAATTCTTATTTTTTTCTGTAATTCAGCGGCATAATTGTTTGAAATTATCCGAACAAGTATTTGAGGTTAATTTTGCAGTACATTATAAAGGTAAGGAGATATCGAATGGGCCGTCTTACGAATTTTTACCCAAATTTGTACTAAATTTTTATTGTAAAAATTATGGATGCATTTGCCATTTAATATTGCCACATGAAGGGCTTGTAATAGTGACTAATGCTATTTGGTTTTAGTTTCAGCAAATCTCACCGAATACTGCACTGAAAGTTCTGCTTCAATTTGACCGAGCCATCAATACTGCTTTGGCTGGTAAAGTGCGATCACGAATTAGTTTTAAGGTAAGTCATATCTCTCTCTCTCTCTCTGTTTTCTCATCTTTCTCCTCCATTCACTCTGATTTCTTTGCTACCATAACCATCTCATATTTTAATAAATCCATTCATATTTCCCATTCAGGCCAACAAGCTCAACACATACAGGTTCTGTGACAACGTGTGGACTTTTCTTATGAGTGACGTGGAATTTAAAGAAGTCCAGGACTTTGTGCAGGTCGATAAACTCAAGATTGTGGCTTGTGATGGGAGAGGTAAGTGTATGTCTGTGATTACCTATTATAGTTGTAACATACAGGAAAAGTGGTATGCTTGTATTGTCCCATCTCCATATCTACTGTTATCCAGCCTGGCTTTAAATTCTTGAATATTCTTTGCATTGAATTATTAATATTTGCTTCTTGCTCTTTCCCAGGTCCAGGTCCTGGAGGTGCTACCGGTGGTGACTAAACATCAACAAAAATAAAAGCAAGATAACTCAACGGATTCGCCAGAATTACACTGTGTTGTCATGGATGAAAGCTTTTGTAAAATTTATTATGTGGCTTTGTTTTACAAAAAATATATTGTCTCAATTGTGCCGTGCTGAAGTTTCAAAACATGTGCATTTTTCTCATCTGATATTTTTTCTTATTAATGATATAATTGGGGAGAGAGAGAGAGAGAGAGAGAGAGAGAGAGAGAGAGAGAGAGAGAGAGAGAGAGAGAGAGAGAGAGAGAGAGAGAGAGAGAGAGAGAGAGAGAGAGTGCTGTTATTAACTCCAAAATTCAACATTCCAGAAAATTGCTGGAAATAAGTTTGAACCAGTTTTGTTTTAAAATCAGTTAGTCTTTTTATTTGTCTTTTTTTCTATTGGCGTCAATGGCAGTTCAGTGCATATAAGACAGTAACATGTATTGTTTTTATCTAATTTAATATTTTTGTCTATCTATCTTCATTTGAAACATTAAATTTAGCAATCTTTTCTTTTTGTTTATACTTAATTTCCAGACGTGAAAATATTTAAAATGCCTCTTCCAACATCTCATGAGAACTGATTTTCACAACTTAATATTTCACCTCATTGTCAACTGCTATTAACTAGCAGGAAATTGCCTCAAAACTAGAGGAAATATTTTTAAGGTCATTGTATATTTTTTTCTGATAACTTAACCTATGTATTTCTTTATTTGTCTTATTAGAAGATAAATGGTAAATGCTGTATATGCACTATCAGTAATGCTGGAAAAATTTGTAATTTTGTACAAGGGGAGAATCTTAATTAGTGGCAGTATTGCCTACTTTAGGGAGGAAATTGGTTGTCTACACATTGCACAAATGTGTCGAAACAAAATGGGAGTTATATTCTGTTAATATGAAATACACGACTTTCTCGATATTTATGAGTTCACTTCACAAAAATTTTGGTTATCCACCAATTTATTGAATTGCAAAATTATAATGGAAATGGAAAAATCACGAAGTTATTAGTAGTGACTTCTGCCTCTTTCTGTCTTTTTATCAAAAATTTTCACATCATGTTATTATTAACTGTATAACAACAAAAATATGTGAAGAATATAGCAAAACGAGAACCAGCATTCCAAAATTTTGCATTGCATAACTGGTGGTGTAACTATGGAGTTTACAAAAATTGGTATTCACAAATTAATCTATTAGCATGAGCTCAACCAAACTAAATGGACTTAAATGTCAAGGATGTCTTGTATACTCAAATGACTGCATATATGATATATATTATAAGTGCCAGTAATATAAATAGTTTGAAATAATCCTCTCACTGGATTTTGTGAAAAAGATATTGAAGGTTCTTAAACCATATGACTTACATCAATCTAAAGGTAGTATGGTGTCAATCAAACCTTTGCATTATACATATGATGTACTTGTGGGGTGAAATTTGAGTGAAAAGTATGGATGATGGACAAATAAAGATGACCATAGCTTGCATTATCATTCATTTACCCTTACTTGGTTAATTTAAGGAAAAATTACCCTAGAGAAAATATCATAAATAAAAAGTTATTAACAAATAATATGACAATGCTGTGTGTAGAATGTAAGTTCTGGATTACATATGTCTGTCACGTACTACAATTCATTAGTATAAAAAAATCTGGCACTCGGTTCTAGTTGCCTTATCATTTATCACCATTATTTCAATACTGTTATCTGCTGTCCGAAACTAACCACATTAAGTTTGAAAATCTCTATTTTCATGCTCTATAATCTATATGACAAACATGAGACGGACAGAGTCACAGCTGCACAGACTGCAGTTCCAGACATGAATGGTACAGCAACCTTGAAAGTAACTTCAATTTTGGTCTGGTTTTAATGAGAATTTACTTGTATCCCATTAAGAAAAACAATTATCTTTATTATGATATATTTGTAAGTTGCTGGTAATGTACTATTATATATATTCTGAAGGGAATCATACAGCTGTATGATTATTGCCTAACGTACAATATGGGTGGCAGTAAATGTGTGAGGTAGTATGGGGAGCTGTAGCTCTGTAGCTTCTAGGCACAAGCTGCCACTGATGTGAAGACATGGCAAATTGCCATGTGGTGTGAAGACTGCTATAAATATGTTCAGTTGATTACAACTGTGGTTAACATTGGAATCAAAGATTCAGTGGAATGCCATGACACTAGATTCACCATGACCATAGCATATGAATCTTCAGTTGAATGGAGATCACAGTGCCATGCCATGTAAAGCCACGATGAGAAACCAGACAGTATGAAAGTGGCTTTATGGCCCTACTGAAAGGTGTAACATCAACAAAAAAATTCATGCATATTCACATCAACACGTCAGTATTTTGAATGTCAATCATGGCTTATGTTCGTGTAAACCACATACATTTTGTGTAGACACTAAACATATGTAAAAGATGAATTGCGTAAATGTAAAGCAAGTACAGGTAGGAAAGTTTAGGTCAACCAAGTCCACAAAAGTCATGGTGATCATTATGGCTGGATTGGTAAGATGTGTACTACCTTAGTACCTTGAGTGTCCTGTCAAGGATTTGATCCTCAGCCATTCCACTTCATAGCTATCCTTTAAATACAATACAAAACTTGGCGGTAAAGTAATATGCTCTGAAGACTGCGATTAAATTCAGGTCCTAAATAAACTAATCGATTGGAGTGAGAAATAGCAAATGTCTTAAATTTTAATACAGATAAATGTAAGGTTATGTCTATGGGCGACAAAAATCCATATTTCTATTACATGATGCATGATGGCTACGAAAAAAATGGGGTCTGCACCACTCTTTATAATAGTAAACATTTGATAGCTTCAAAATTAACCTTAACCTGTATTGACAAATAACAGAACCTTGTTCAAACCAAACTAAATTTTACTTCTCGAATAGGTCTCATAGAAAACATTGAATATCTCAAAAACTAGGAATTTGCAACGGAAATGTAATTAAGAAAACCTTCTCAGAATACACCAGTTGATGCAAAAGTATAACCCTTAATTCTCTAAAGCATTCAGGTGAAGATGTAAAATAATACCAAACTTTCTATCTCATGGAACTCCAATGACGAAGGAAGATTAATATTTTCTGAATACTTATTATACTTGCATTTAGTATTTCTAAAATTAGGCTTCATAGCTTTCAATACCTCACGTAATAACTTCCAGCATAACTTGCTAGCAGCTTGTGCTGCTGTCTTAGACCCATCCTTAAGCTCCGCGCCTAAGCTGGACAAATGTCCTAGCTTAGTTAAGCCGCGCTATTAGGATCAAATCATAATTCTTTGTAAGTATGGGCCCAGAACTCCCCAACTTAACCTTACCTGAACTGAACTCACGTAATAACCTCTCAACTGAGGGAGCAAGCTAATCCCCAACCTAACCTAATCTGAACTGAACTCGCGTAATAAACTCTTAGCTGGGGGAGCAAGCCCGCCCAGACCCCCCAACCTATCACGTAATAATCATAATTGAATCACGTAGTAATCATAATTGAATCACGTAATAACCTTTTAAATGGTGGGTAAGTCTCAGCACACATACCCCTTCTGGCTAAGTGTAGGTGGCTTGCCGAAAATCCCGTATCAGTGCAAGTGTCCATCATGGCGGATCTGAACGAACTGTAGATATGACATGTTGATCACCTACGTCTCTCTGTTCAAGAAAGCCACTTGATTGATTCTCATTAGCTAGGAATTATGAAAGGACTACGTCCCAGTGACGTATAACCTAGCATACAAAAAAAAAAAAAAAAAAAAAAAAAAAAAAAAAAAAGTGAAGGAAGCGAAAAGTTAGTCTAGATTCTGTAAGCTCTTGTGGGCTTAGAAAAAATTTCGAGGCACCTGACTTCAAAGACGCTTTGCAAGATAAATAATGACGAGCGCCGCCTGAAACCTTCTTATGTGTTGAGTACACTTTGTATAATATGTAGGATTTTATATTCATATCGATATCATCCGAGTAATAGTTATGCAGAAATACTCACAAAAGTTTTTCAATATTTTTCTTCCACTTCTACGGTTTATTAACACTATTTTACACTAACTAGATAAACGAATGCTGTAAGGAGTACAAGGATAACATTAATGTTGTCCTTGTACTCCTTACAGCATTCATTTATCTAGTTTTATGCAGTACTACTTACGTATAGTAGCATGTCAAACCTTTTATGAATCAAGTGGGGAGTGAGTGAGTTGATGCAAAAATGAGTAAGGCATCAAGGCCATATGGCGCTTTAAGCTAAAAGGCAGACGGCAGAGCAGAGATATCGGCTAGGCAAACTATGTGGGGAAAGAATAGTTCATTATAGTGAAATGGTTTGATGAAATAGAGGATGTGGGGAATGACCTATCATTCCTAGACACAAATTTCAGTCAAGAATTGATCCACTGTTAAATCACACGTCAACACTTGTAGTACTTAAATTGCACCTCCAGTACTTACATATTAGACGATGTGATACACTATTCAGCAGCTCTTATGCATTGCATAGGGTTGTCGAAGAGTCAGATCATAGATGTAGAGTCCTGGAATCAAAATGGCAGTATGGCTAACAAGCACAACTTGCAACCTCAACACCTGCTGCACTAAGTTCTCCGAACTCCCAAGTTGTCCGAACCGATTACCGAAACAGTGTCAATAAGGAACTCGAGATCTTTTAACCATTTCCTGTAATCGTGTTAATCATAGTGTTCAAATTAATAAATTCGTCGTGATTTGCTATTTTTTTCTTTACACTTTTTCTGTGTGCATAGTGTGATGAATTTTGACGATGCGTCCCTCGCGGCCTTGAGATATTACTCAGGAGGAAACTGGCAACTATTTTACTTTTCTGCTTCACGTTCTCTGACGCCTCATACTTTATGCATCTATTGCCAGTGAGCAAAAAATTACGAGTGTTTCCACGTTTTATATTATCCTCTATCTTTCCACTAGACTTTTGTGGTCAATTATGTTGGGATTTGCACAACAAAAGTTACTAAGTATTATTTGTTTCGGACACATGTCGCTAGTAGTAATTGTGTAAGGTAAGTTTGCCACCAAAACTAATCACCACAAACTTCTATTTATAACTTCTAATATAATGTCCTTTAGAAAAGATGTACTTTCATTTTGTTGTTAAGTAAGGTCTTTTTCCAAAATCGCCGCTATACTAAATGTAGTAACAGAATGAGCCAGTGAGTGATTAAAATTTTTTGAGGGTCAAAGGTCATAAATAATAATTTATAAAAAACATGCGGAGTGAGTGAGAGGAAGGAGGGAGGGTATACCATACCCATGGCACCCTCAGGCCATTCATGACTAAACTTATAGTTAGCCTTTTATCCTCTTAGCACGGATCTCACACTTTAGGAAAAGAAAGGGATGGTGGGTAGTAAGAAAGAAAAAGCGAATGAAATAAGATGAAATAAAGCTAGGAAAAAAAAGGCCAAGCAAAATTTGGTTGGACCAGAGATTGAAGTCGAGGCTGTAGAGGTCAAAAGGTCTTCATCCCAGCATCAGGTCACACTCTTTAGTCCTGAAGCCTCTCCATAGCAGCATTGTTCTTCTTTCATTAATTTATTATAATGTCTCCATGAACCCTGGCATGCCTTGTCTTGGTTAAATCCCCCTAAGAGGATAGTAGCCTGGATATATAGATAGATATTTACCAATCATTTGTAGCTCTAGTATATATCTCATAATAGTGTTATTCCTCTTTTTACATCCGTCTCCTTTCATTATTAAAACTCTTGGATGTATCATAAACAATAGTTTACTTGAGTGTGGTATACACTTCCTTCCTTCCTTCCTTGCAGTCAAAACAGGACTTTAATTTCCCCTTTCATATCAGTGTTTAGATACTTAGGATAAAAAAAGTATAATGGCACTAATTGATAATATAAAGTGAAGTATCATACTTTTACACGATCTGAAGCCAATGCTTCTTTGCTATGAAACATGGTGTCTTTAGCGGAATGTTAATTTCATTAACGTTCATGAACGTAACAATTACAAATCTACATTTTGGAATCTGATCCTTGAAAAAAAGCCAGGTTATTCTGGCATTTCAGATTGAGAATACACATGATGTACAATTAAAAATCAATTCAGAAGTGAAGATTGGCATCTTCTAAGAGGTTGTAGGACAAGAATGAATAAAAACACTGGGAAATAAAAATACCATGCATTACTGATCTTATTAACACTAGCACATAAAGATCCGCCACCTTCAACACAGTCAATTGGGAGGCTACAGTGTTCTTTTGCTCCTACATAACCATCAAATTAAAATACTTAACCTATAGTACTCAAGAGTAAAGTTTGGGAAATTACAAATATATATGAATATAATGGCAAATAGTAGGAATCTGATTAACAAAGATGTATAATTCATGTTAAAACATATGCGTGTGCACTGGCAAGAACATATGAAAAATAAAAATGTATTAAGAATATATATATATATATATATATATATATATATATATATATATATATATATATATATATATATATATATATATATTATATATTCTGTAGGCATGCAAATCAAATCGTGATGAAATAAAATTGGCCTAAAGTCCTATAGGTTAAATTTAGTCCTGAGGAGCCTATTCTGTTGCCTGCCCTACTAGGTGTAGTTTGCTTTTTTTTTTTTTTACTAAAACAATACTACAATAATCAGAAGCTAAATAATAACACTATATATATATATATATATATATATATATATATATATATATATATATATATATATATATATATATATATATATATATATATACTTATTCTGCCAAATTCCCTACAAAATGTGCATTAATCCCCAAAACATGTAAAATATGACCAATTAATATTTTTGAACTGTTTTACTCAGGCCATATTTGAAAATCAATGGTTATGATATATATATATATATATATATATATATATATATATATATATATATATATATATATATATATATATATATATATATATATATATATATATATATATATATATATATATATATATATATATATATATATATATATATATATATATATATATATATATATATATATATATATATATATATACATATATATATATATATATATATATATATATATATATA
>JAXIVD010002159.1:0-37421 GCA_036785275.1 Cancer borealis
TTTATTTTCATGGATAATTTTTTTGGTTTTCCCTTATTTTTCTATATTACTTTCTAGCTTTTTTTTTTTATAACTTTTATTCTTTTTCTCTTATATCTCCTCCTCCTCCTCCTCCTCCTCCTCCTCCTCCTCCTTTCCTTAGCTGGGTGAAGGAGAGGGAGAGAGAGGATAATCTGGACTTCCAATCAGAGGGAGTGGAGGGAAAGGGAGGGGAGAGGAGTGACCATTGGAGGGAAAAGGAGGGGAGGAGAGGGGAGGGGAAGACGAGGAGAGGAAAGTAGGAGGTAATTTACTCCATCGAGACGAGACAATCACCGACAGCACTGAAGACAAGAGAGAGAGAGAGAGAGAGAGAGAGAGAGAGAGAGAGAGAGAGAGAGAGAGAGAGAGAGAGAGAGAGAGAGAGAGAGAGAGAGAGAGGAGCAAATGAAAACGCACGCACACGCACACAAACACACACACACACACACACACACACACACACACACACACACACACACACACACACACACACACACACACGAAATCATGAATCCCCCCAAAAATATGTTTAATCCTCTCGTTTTTTTTTTACTATTTTATTATTTCCTCCTCCTCCTCCTCCTCCTCCTCCTCCTCCTCCTCTTCCTCCTCCTTCTCCCTCCTCTTCCTCCTACTGTAACAAGGTCATTCGCAGCCTCTTTAATCCTCTCCTTTAATCAGGAAGACAGAAATATGATCCTCCCTCCTCCTCCTCCTCCTCCTCTTCCTCTTCTCCTCCTCCTCCTCCTCTTCCACCACCTTCACAACCTCATATCATCTAACTATATACCTTTATTTCTTTCATATCCTTATACTCCCCCCCCCCTTCTCACCTCCTGCTATCTCCTTATTTTCTCTTCCTTCATCATATTTTTTTTTAATCTCTCTCTCTCTCTCTCTCTCTCTCTCTCTCTCTCTCTCTCTCTCTCTCTCTCTCTCTCTCTCTCTCTCTCTCTCTCTCTCTCTCTCTCTCTCTCTCTCTCTCTCTCTCTCTCTCTCTCTTTCTTATTACGGATTATTGTCACAGAAGATGAAACAGGTGATGAAGGAGGAGGAGGAGTTGGAGGAGGAGGAGAAGGAGAAAGAGGAGGAGGAAGAACAGGAGGAAGAAGAGAAAGAGGAAAGGGAGGAGGAGAAGGAAGAGGAGGAGGATGTAGAATTAAATACTTGAATGCTAATAGAAAAAAAAGCAAGTGAATGAAAATAGCAGAAAAAAAATACGAGGAAAAAAGTGAAAAAGAAAAAAAAATAGAGGAGAAATTAAAACAAATAACCAAAAAAAAAATCTGAAATACAACCAAAAAAAAAAACAGCCACAGAAAACGAAAAAAAAAAAATTAATAAAAAAAAAAAAGAAGAACCAAAACCTTGAAAAAGAGTAATTATAAAACAAAAAAGCAAACAAGCACAGACACACACACACACACACACACACACACACACACACACACACACACACACACACACACACACACACACACACACACACACACACAGGCAGCATAAAACAATTGATCATTAACACGCTTTCCTTTCCTCATTTTTTTACAATGACAAATCGCATGACCTGACGCTCATTATCACTACGTCAATACGGTGGAATTATGACCTGGCGTGTGTGTGACCTATGAGAGAGAGAGAGAGAGAGAGAGAGAGAGAGAGAGAGAGAGAGAGAGAGAGAGAGAGAGAGAGAGAGAGAGAGAGAGAGAGAGAGAATAGAAAAAAAAAAGAGTACTGATAGATAATTAACTTCCTTTTCGTTGTTATATTAGTTGATTAAAGAACTACGCACTCTCACTCACTCTCACACACACACACACACACACACACACACACACACACACACACACACACACACACACACACACACACGCACACACACACGCACACACAAACCAAGACATCACATATGCAATGCTTAATTTGCATATAGCAATTCGCACTGGATTTACTACTGTGTGTGTAGACCAAGTCTCTCTCTCTCTCTCTCTCTCTCTCTCTCTCTCTCTCTCTCTCTCTCTCTCTCTCTCTCTCTCTCTCTCTCTCTCTCTCTCTCTCATACATACACACATTACGAAACAGAGATTATATATACAATGAAATACATATATCAAGAAAGAGAAAAAGTAAGAAAAAAACGAGAAAGTAAAAATTATGAAGTGGAAAAAAAGAAAATTGCAGGTGAAACAGAAATAAATTGCTATGACTGAAATAGAAAGAAAAAAATCATTCTCTTTTTTTTTCGTTTTTTTTTTTTTTTTGGCATCAACGCGCAATAAAGTGTGACACCTAACAGAAAATAATGCGAGGTTAAATAATTGAAAAAAAAAAAAAAAAAAAAAAAAAAAAAAATACAGACTGATAGGATTACAGCATCATGAAATTGCCGTGAAATATATTCGTTGAGTATAAAAAAAAAAATGATTATATATAACCCTTTTTTTTGCATGTTTCGTCATTCATTGAAAAAATATATTTACTTTTTTACTTAACATATGTCAGCATGAAATAAAAACAGACAATTCATGTATTTTTCTGTTGTATTTATTTATATATGTATCTATTTATCAACTGTTTATCTATCTATCCACCTATCTATCTACCTGGGTGTTATTTGCCTGTCTATTTACCTTTCCATCTATCTACTAAATAGTCTATTGATCTGTTATCTATCTATCAAGCTGTATGACCGTTTTGTTTATCTATTCAAGTATCTATATACATGTTTATTTATCTGCCTACCTGTCCATCTATCTATCTATGTATCTGTCTATCTGTTTATCTAGAGAGAGAGAGAGGAGAGAGAGAGAGAGAGAGAGAGAGAGAGAGAGAGAGAGAGAGAGAGAGAGAGAGAGAGAGAGAGAGAGAGAGGAAAAAATAATAATTAGATAAATAGTAGAAATCACCGTTTTGCAATCATATTTCTACTACGAAGGTTGAAGAAAATTGAAACCTACTTAATTAGGAAGTATGACACGAACAAAAAATAATTTCCAACAGCCATTTAAAGAAAAAAATTAGTTTATACAAAATGTTTCCCCCATTGATGAGAGAAAAATATTGCCCTGTTTCTTTCCAAAACACAGACAACTATCTTTACCTGTCAATCTTTCTTTCCCTTCCCCAAACCATTACCAACAACGTCAATATAGCTTACCCTACACGATAACAACAACGCTTCCCGGCTGTGTTAACAAGCGTACAAGGGACACAAGCAGAATTCTATAGTGGTTGTGTTGTGCTATGGTTCAGTGTTGACATTCCACTCTGTTCCACCCACACCAACACTCTATAGTCGCTTAAAGGGAGAATGTGTTCCTCCACCACCAAGCCTCCACCTTCAGGACACTTGCACACCTTCCCACAATGTCAATTTCTACCATCCACCTACAATGGACTGGTCGGTTCCCGCATCTTTCTCCTCTGTAATATGGAGAAGGAAGTCTAGGAATATCTCGGTCTCTTTGTGAACCGCAGAGCCATGGAACCACTGCAGAATTACATGGTTAAAAGTAATTCTTGAGGAGTTTCCTTCCCTGCTCGTGAAGCCTCGACTCAAAGTTACCCTTGCACTTGAACCTTTCTCCGCCTCGGTGAAATTTCCCCCAGCATCGAGACAAGAGCTTCTGGGTCAACCCGCAGCGATATTAAGGCCGTTACAGTACCACTTCTTCGACTTTTGGTCTTTCTGCCCCAAACACTTAACATGGCATGCCGCCGGCGCCCACAAAGCCAGCCCGGTGTAGCGGCCTCGGTTGGAAGTCATGTGGAAAATGCATCACTATTTTCTGCAGAAGAAACACGGGACTTGAGGAGTGATATTCGCGGGTCGTCTATTGCAAACACGCACATCCACCGTGTACGTTGTTATAACATAATAAATCAAGTGTTATGATGGTACAAGACCAGCAAGAACGAGTTTATATTGCATTTTTTTTTTCAGTCACTCCCTCGCTATCTATCTATCTATCTATCTATCTCAGCGGAAAGAAAGCACGGAGCACCAGGCTTGTCAAGAGATAATGCAAATAATGAGACCAAAGAATAGGTAGTAGTGAATGGCCTTAATGAAATGATAGACGATGGTTTGCTTGGAGGCAGCGTGTTGACGGTATAATTGAGTGGCAGGAATCACTGTTCTCTCAGCTTACATGACTTAGCATCGCTTACAGGAACCCGCACAATTGCATTACCTCACTCCGCCATAGTCAAGAGCATCAGAATACGTAATTGAGAGCATGAATTCATCTTCTGCCAATGAGTTCTCTGTGGAATATCAAAGAGAATAATGGAGTAGATAAATTAAATACGAGTAAAAAAAGAAAAAAAAAAGAGATTTCTATTTTTCGCGTTAAAGTTCACTGACTCTGATTCACAAGCCATCAAAGGTTGCGAGAGGAAACACCAATGTCCTTGTTTTTCCCACTAGTGAGGACATCTGATGGAAATTAAATTCGCTGAAGGTTCCTAAATAGAGATTCTCATTAATCTCATCTTCATCCCGCTAATGAATGAGTGATGCGCACACATTAATGATATATTGGTGATAGATCTCTCCCAACCCAACGATACGATACGACAAAACAGGAGATATAATGAAAATGAATGTTATGAAAAATGAAAATGTGAAGATGAAAAATATTATATTCTCTCTATATCTTTTTTTTTTAAACATTAGTAAACATAAAAAGACAAGAATTAACATTTTTTAGGTGGAATTATTCAACGTCTCTCTCTCTCTCTCTCTCTCTCTCTCTCTCTCTCTTCTCTCTCTCTCTCTCTCTCTCTCTCTCTCTCTCTCTCTCGTCTCTCCCAGTCGTCGTGCTCAAAACAGCGTCACGCCACACTTTCATTCACTCCACTTCTGCTCACATTCGCCGTCGGTAATGGGGGTTTAGCAAGGGCTCGATGCGTATTAAAACCTAAATGGCTTCCGGCACGTACTTAGATTCGGCATTATGCAGATCCGGCGACATTTGCACAGTGTTCGGTTATACGATCTTTAAATTTCAACCTACTGCTTCGGCTCAGTTGTTTGGCATCATTTTGCTACACCTCTCTCTCTCTCTCTCTCTCTCTTCTCCTCTCTCTCTCTCTCTCTCTCTCTCTCTCTCTCTCTCCTCTCTCTCTCTCTCTCTCTCTCTCTCTCCTCTCTCTCTCTCCATATTCACGACTTTCTTTATTAATTTTTCAATAGAGAAAAAAACTTTCAAATTCGTTTATAAATGTTTCCTTGAAGTTCCCAGTTTTTGTTTATGATCTACATTATTTTCTTCCCTTCTTCTAATGATATTCAAATATGCCATACGTAGAAAAGTCTATATAATTAACAGGTAAGAGGGAGAGATTTTTGACACTGGTATATTGCAACACGAAGGGAAGGAAAAATCGTTGTTTCTTGGGGAATATAGAAGAAAATACATCAAGAAAATGGAATATAATACAAGGTTGATTTCTTCACTGTTAACTCTGCTGATGAACGAACTTCTAGTATACAACGTTTGGCGTGAAATAATACACAAGAAAAGCGACACACATGCACATATACGCCATTCCATTTTATTCCCTCACATTCCACTTATAAATATTTTCCCCTCACTCTCGTCCACAACGTTCCATATATTTTCTGTTTCTCTTTCCGTTTCTGGCATCAAGCTTTTCATCTTTTCTCTATTTCATCTCCTTCCTTTCATCCCTTATCCACGTATAGCTTTCACATCCACGTTTGTCTATTAAATTCCTTGCTATCCTTTCCTACTTTCCACTTTACTAAATCTTTTTTCTTTCTTTTACCTGTTCCTATATATGATTTTTTTCCTTCCCTAAATATCCGTACATCCTACCACCTTTACCGGCCTTTCTTCTCTACAAGCTCTCACTCACTCTATCGTGTTACTGTCCCTCTCTTCTCTCTCTTCTCCCTTCTTCCCCTCCCTCCCTCCCTCTCTCCCTTGCTACGGTCAGAACAATAACAGCGGTTTTGTGCAGGAAATATTTTTTGTAACATTTTCACATTCCTGCTTCAAGCGATGTTTATAAATCTAACACACACACACACACACACACACACACACACACACACACACACACACACACACACACACACACAGATAAATACATAAATAAATAAAAAATAAATAAAATAAAAAATAATAAAATAAATAAATAATAATAATGATGATAATGATAATAATAATAAATAAATAAATAAATAAATAAATAAATAAAATAAAATAAACACACTTGCTATTATCATGAGCTCTGAAAATAAATGAAGTCATTCAACTCTGGTGCAATTCGTTCATTCGATATGTTTTTTCTCTCTCAATACGAGAAAAAATTAAATAGTGAAATGCTTTAAATACAAATAAATAAAAATAAATGAGTAAAAAATATGTTTTATTCAAATACGATTAAGATTATTTTTATATTGAAATTGGTTCCTAATGTTTCATCAAATCAAGTGATCTTCATATATATTAAAATAGCAGTAATAGCAGTAGTAGTATTACTATTAGTATCAGTATTATTTGTAGTAGTAGTAGTAGTAATAGTAGTAGTAAAAATAGTGGTAGTAGTAGTAGTAGAAGTAGTAGTAGTAGTAGTAGTAGTAGTAGTAGTAGTAGTAGTAGTAATAATAATAATAATGATACAAATAGTAATAGTAATACAGGCCCTTCTACTATGGCTGTACCTTGTTAATTGAGACATCCAACTATAATGTGAAAAGACAAGTCATTTTGGGAAGACTGAAATAAGTAGAAAAAAAAAATGACCATGAGATTTTAAAACACTTCAGAAAAAATTATGAATCAGCATAAAGTATAATGTGCTGGCTGTAAAACTGTCTTATTTTTTTAAACTTTTAGATAATTACTTTTTAATTTCATTCATTCATAAATCTCTCTCTCTCTCTCTCTCTCTCTCTCTCTCTCTCTCTCTCTCTCTCTCTCTCTCTCTCTCTCTCTCTCTCTCTCTCTGTCTAGTGTTGTTTCCTCGTTTTAATCTCACATAAGCAGGATTTTGTCGCTGAACACCACTCAGTTTTTAATAAATTTTCATATTTTTCTGCACCGCCTCACATAAATTTCATAATCCTCTCTCTTTCCCTCCTTTCTTCCTGCCCTCCCACCCGTCCCCTCTGCCCTCACCCCTTACTTCTTCTTTTTTTCAGAATTAGGACACTTGTGAATAGCAGTGTTATTAAAAAGTGAATTTTCCTCCTATATTTATATTATCTTTTATCTCCCTGGTGTAGGTGTGTGTGTGTGTGTGTGTGTTTGTGTGTGTGTGTGTGTGTGTGTGTGTGTGTGTGTGTGTGTTTACGACTCTTGTTTCTCTCGCTTTGAATGTGTGTATGTCAGTGTGCATTTTCAGAGAGGGGAGGAGTGGGGAAGGAGTAAAGAGAGCGTGATATTGCATGAAATTTGTTTACACCTCTCTCTCTCTCTCTCTCTCTCTCTCTCTCTCTCTCTCTCTCTCTCTCTCGTTTCCAGGTTAGTTAAGCTAGTTAGGCGTTCCTCCGCCCACTTCACCGCACCACCTTTGACAATCCTTTCCCCACTACAACACAACACACAATGAGCCCAACGTATCTTATAAACACCCTCAGGTCAGCCAGCACCTCCTCGTCCGGTAATTAACGCTCGTGCAGTCCTAAGAGGGTCCGAGCGGAGCAGCCAATCAGCTTCACTGAAAAATAACAATTATTAGGCTATTTAATGTTTTAAAGCGCTAGGCTAGGCTAGGCTAGGCTAGGTAAGGTTAATTTATACTAGGCTAGGTTAGGATAATATAGGTTGAAATTGGTTTGGTTTAGTAAGGTTACGTTGAGTTAAATTAGAAAAAAATAATTGTGTCATCGGTAAGTAAAACAATCAACAACAACATGGCGGGGCTCGGATGAGTTCACGTCCCGCTACCTGGCGTCAAGATTGTCTCGGTCATATCACTTATTATTCATTTCCACTACAAATCAGCCTTCGAAACACTCAAAGAGTTATAAAAAACAATGAAATGTAATAAATAACCACCAATAATAGGACACGGTAAAAAAGGAAATAGTCACCGCACTTAAAATGGCGGACTGCTCGTCTCTCTCCCTCTCACAACGCAACGACCATTAAGATTAAAAAAATACTTGATAAAAAGCATTCACACTCTTACAGAAATATTAGGACCACAATCTAGACATGATAGCAAGGAAAATAAAGTAATAAAGTAATACAATAAGCACATAACCCAAGGTAATACAAGGTTGATCAAGCAGCGGAGCTTCTAGGTGCCAGAGTGAGTCACGCACACACACACACCCACGGGCCAGCACGTCCTAAACACCACTCCAACACCTCTTTTAATCATTAGTACATTACAAATTAACAGATAATGAGTTAAAAGTACCTTATAAACACCGTCAGGTCACCCTACGCCTCCTCGTCCGGTTTTTAAAGCACAATTATTAAATACACTTGACAGCGGCCACCCCGCCTGAAGTCTCACGCCTCTGTGAGGTCGCCGCAGGACACCGGCCAATCAGCTTCCGGCTGGCCTTAGTGACGTCATCTGCATTCATTATTATAGCTTCGCCTTCGGAAACACATACATACAATTATTATATTGTAGATATTAATGTATAGTCCTTCAGATATGTCATAAAGGTTATAAAGTATATTGTTGTGTTAATACGTATGCGTAAAATCCAGTATCTTGTGATTTATAAGAGTTTGAGGAGGAAAACGAAGTCAATTCTCGGCATATTCAAACAAGTGAGAACTCATCAATCAGCGATCGAGCCTACAGTCCCCTCCAGAAGCTTGTGCCTTTAAAAAAAAAAAAAAAGAATATTTCCTCGTAACCAGACATTTAAATATTGGAATTTAAATCACCAGCCATACATACTACATCATATTTAAAGTTACCGTAACACTTTTCAAGGTTAATTAACAGTCTGGCAAAAGTGTGTGAACTACGTAGTCTTACTTAGTGCTATTTAGGTGATATTAATTGAGTTTTTACAACCAAGTAGCAGTGAATGGTAAGTACTGTTCCCAATTTTTTTGTCTTTTCTCTCTCTATGCGCACTTAGCCTAGCCTAGCACCGTCCACCACACACCCTCACCTCTAGTCAATCTACAGTAATGTTTCACATCATCTATCCTCATTATAGTATATATATATATATATATATATATATATATATATATATATATATATATATATATATATATATATATATATATATATATATATATATATATATATATATATAGTGTTATATAATAATTTTGTAGTAATTGTATTTGATAAAGAGAGTGCGTCAGGATTTCAGTGGAAGGAAATACAGTACATTTTTAATTATTTTTGCCGTTGACATGTGAAGCCTAGTCGGCCTCTGCCTTCACCGTCTTCGCCTACCGCCCATCGCCCGCCGCCCACCACCTGCCGCCTGCCGCCCACCGCCCGCCGCCCGCCGCCCATCGCCCCTACCCCACCCGGGCCGCCCGCCGCCCACCGCCTGCCGCCCGCTGCCCACCGCCCGCCACCCGCCGCCCATCGCCCTCCCCCCCACTCCCCACCGCCCGCCGCCGCCGCCCACCGCCCACCAGACTGTACGGTAACTTTAAATATGATGTAGTATGTATGGCTGGTGATTTAAATTCCAATATTTAAATGTCTGGCTACTAGGAATTTTTTTTTTTATAAAACCACAAGCTTCTGGAAGGGACTGTAGGCTCGATCGCTGACTGATGGGTACTATTAACTCATTATGTGTTATATTGTAGTGTTAACATGATTGAAAGAGGTGTTGGAGTGGTGTGGAGGGAATGATGTGCTGGCCCGTGGGTGTGTGCCCCCCACCCCCAGCCTATGGCCGTCAGGATAGCAACAGATACACGCTCGCGCACACACACACACACACACACACACACACACACACACACACACACACACACACACACACACACATACCATACATACACACATATATACACATATTTAGCGACATGAAACTATTTTCAATCATATTTATCTTTTTTTTTATTTCATCCATCTATGTACTAACTTATTCATTCATGTGTGTGCTTGTGTGTATGTGTGTGTGTGTGTGTGTGTGTGTGTGTGTGTGTGTGTGTGTGTGTGTGTGTGTGTGTGTGTGCGTGTGTGTGTGTGTGTGTGTGTGTGTGTGTGTGTGTGTGTGTGTGTGTGTGTTTGAATAGGTTTATTATTTACGAGATAAACAAACAAAGCATTGAAATGAACTTGAAGTGAACTTGAGGCTTGGCATGACAGTCCAGAATAGACTTTCAGACAAGGCTCCTAATTGATTCCAGGGCTTCCTTCTAATTACGTAGATTTCCTTAATCAGATTCTACCTGTCCTCTTTGAATATAATCCAATTACCTCAGAAGTCAAGAAGACCTGCTAGCTGGGTACTAACTGCAAGGAAAATTGATAAGATGTGAGAAGCCGAGCAGCTCTGAGGATACAAGCTAAAAAGTAGCTGCAGATTATAACTCGAAAATGTTCACTGAATAATTGCCGAACACGGAAGAACATACTAGAGAACAAAGATTAAAACCTTCATCCCTTTTTCATTCCATTCATAATTAACATGAAAGTTGAAATAGCGGTAAGGTTGGAGGTGAGACTACGGCTGTGTGTTGTAATAGTGATGAACTAAATGACTTGAGTTGCTGGGCGTCACTCACACCTCCTAGAACCTTCAGAGTATCCGTAATGTGACCAAGGAGGAATGTGATAATTCTAGAGTCTTGATAATCGACTGAAGGAAAAGACAACACTTCACACTAACAGATAATACACTCATAACATTACCTAACCATTAAATCATAGAGAAACAGTCCGTACATTATATATCTAAACTCTTTAAACTATATAACATAATTTCACGTTTTAATCGTAACCTAAAATGATACTCAGTGTAATACATGCAAAGTGGATTAATATATTGAGCCAAATAGCACACTGGCACACATGAGTAATACAAAGGACGCTGTGGATTAGTGGTCCTTCGCTTGGTTTACGGTATAGAGGCATTCCGAGTCGTGGCAAGCAACAATCTGGAGTGAAGCAGCTCAGGAGACAGTGTGAAGAGGAGTTAGGTTAGGCTCCCCAGGCAGCCTCGTGTGTGCGGCCCATTTCATCCGCGTCCAAAACTTTGCCAACTCTCGTGATGCGATGCCATTAAGTGTTTAACTTCTGATTGCCTAACTTATGGCTGATTGCTCCGTTCTACCGACCTGAGGCTCACAGACACTTACACTTAAAGCCACACGCCTCTGTGGATTAGAGAAGAGATGTGTTTATTTCAACTGATCTCTATTGTTTCTACAAATGCCAGAGCGTCGATTATATCAATACATTTATAAATAGAAAAAGGACTCTATTATATTCAAAATTACATAATGTTCTTGTATTAACGTATACAGTTGAACTTTACATCCATAAAAATGTAGTAGAAAATATTGAACTCATTTCTAAATCCACGAAGATTCCTTACCGATCACAGTCAGAGGAAGAGAAGTTGGATCAGATCATACCGAGAAGCGAGGCGGCTCAGAGGTGGAAAAATCACGTTTCTGATGCTTTTTGATATTCAGGAGAGAGGAGTTGCAATCAGTGCCCGACTCCCTCCTCACACCCACGCACGTATCCATCCTACCTCTCGATAAAGGCGTGCCACAGTGCTCTCTCTCTCTCTCTCTCTCTCTCTCTCTCTCTCTCTCTCTCTCTCTCTCTCTCTCTCTCTCTCTCTCTCTCATTATAAACATAAGCATCTGGTAATCACTCTCATATATACATAAAACAAGAAAATAAAAAGTGAGAGCAGAGGAAGAAAAATTGTCAATAAAATATCAATGCAAACAGATAGAGAAAGAGATAGATAGAGAGAGAATTTTAATAATACGTGTCGTGTATAATGTAAGTGTTGGTTTGTGCAAATAATTCAAAATATATATATATGTCTCGCTCCCTTTAAACTCCACGAAAAAATACATTCCCTTACCTTGCCTTTCCGTTTTAACCTAATGTATATGTATGTGTGTCTTGCATATCTTACCTTCGTTTGTATATTAAGTAACTCTTCCCTCCCTCCGTGTTTCCCTCTCCCCCCTCATCCATTTCCTGCCTCAATTCCTCTCCTCACCGTCTTCCCTCCTAACCTCCCCTCACTTTCACCTTTTTTCCCCCTTCTCTCCTTGCACATTACTCCTCTTCTATCTATGTCTTCCCTTTTAAACCCTACATCATCCTCTCTTCACCTAACCTATCATCATGCACACCCTCCCTTTGTCATCCTATCCTACTACCACCGAATTTCACCCTATTCTGGTCACTCCTCTCAACGCATTTCTCCACCCACACACTCCCCTCCACACACACTCACGCCTCAGAATCACCTTCACCCTCACCCTCACTCGCTGCCAGTGCCCACAACCCTCCCCACACAGTCTTTATTTTGGGCCAAGTAAACATCCTTTTTACTGTGGTTTTTGTCTCTGTTCTGCTGCCGCATCTGTTAGCTGTGTCTCGTTTTTTTTGTTCTTCTTTCTTTTTCCGGCTTCTTTGGTGCCAAGCGGGAGGGTGGTTTTTTTTTTTTTTTTTTTTTTTTTTTTTTTTATTCATTTGTTTATTTGTGTATATTATTCATTCGTACATTTATTTCAACTTCCGTGTTATTCTTTTCTTATTTTTTCATATTTTTATTATTTATATATATTTTTCATTATTATGTTGACGGTATAAACACGTATTTATGTTTGATGTTGTGTTAAGATTCACAGAAATAGAAGTACAGTATCATGTAACTAATGTCAAATAATATCATCAACTTTTTTTATTTTATATATATACTCTTTTTTTTTCCGTTGAACTTACAACTCACCTTCCAATCAAGTGCAGCGTCGTCAGGTACACTTGTTCCTTACCTGCGTTTCTTAGTATGTGCAATATAACCTTGAAGATGTGTACAAAACCTTACTTATATCGCGAGTAACGTAGTACAATAACACTCCTGAACTTACTTTCTCCTCTGAATTCCACGAACCATCAACACTTACCTCACCTAACTAATCAAAGGACAAAACTACAAATATAATAAAACAAACCAAAATCAAACCAAGAACTAAGTAAAAATACATATTAAAATCATCGTAGAAATAATATCAAATGAATTCAAAGAAGGTTACAACATATCATATAAAGCTTTGTACCACACGCCATTCTTAACACTGGTTCCCCCTCGTTGGTACTGCCACGGCAAGGAGTGACACGCCAATTACCGGGAACACCTGGGGCCGCGGCAGGTAGACCCGTCATCAAAAGAAAGGTGTCAACTAATGTGTCGTGGTTACCTGTAAGAGCCAGGTGATAACATTAATTGCTTTCCTTTCGTATGATTTCAGTTTTTTTCACATGCTTGAGAGAGACAGAAAAAAAATAGAGAGAAATAGAAGTAAATAGCGAAAGAAATAGATAGAGAGAGAGAGCAAGAGAAATATATAGAGAAGAGAGAAATAGAGAAAGAGAGAGAAAAAAAGAGAAAGAGAGACAGCAACATTACCTTGCCTCCCAGCGTTCAATTACCTCAAAAATAACACCTAAATCACATTCTTCAGGCTTGGTGGCGGTAACTCAGTACGAATGGATGGAACGAAACTGGATTATTACAGGAATATTCCAGGGCACGGTTGGCAGGCGAGCTGTGTTAGGAATGTAAACACGGGCGAGGCCATTATCCTCCTGGTGGGGGGAGGAAGGAGTGGCGTAGAGGTAAGGGGAAGGCTGGTTGTCACTCTTGTTCCTTGTTGACATTTTAAACAGACACACAAACAGACAGACGGAGAAGCAATGTTAGTGACGATGCAAGTTTAGTGAAGAAGCATAACGCGAAAATAGAGGAATTCGAATATAAATAAATAAATATATATAAATAAGTAAGAGGAGGTAAATTTATGATAGACTAATCAAATCAAATCAAGGAAATAGTGTGAATAGATGTATAAATGAACGTTTACAAATCAGCTTCCAGGAGTGTGCTTGTGTAGGAATAGTTTTATGTTTGAATTTATTTTATTTCATCATCAAACAGATAAAGTCATTGTTTCTATATTATTCCCACACAATGATGAATAGAAATGTTGAGAGTAAACAAGCGTGTGGTGTTATTATTATTGTTGTTATTATTATTATTATTATTATCATTATTATTATTATTACACACACACACACACACACACACACACACACACACACACACACACACACACACACACACACACACACACACACACACACACACACACACACACATATGATGTACTTAACGGTCTAATTTCTTCATATTTCTCACTTTTGCAGAATTAGTGTTCAGTTTCTCTCTTGATAAAGTTAATGGCCAGTGCGACACCTGGTGGAGGTCGGAGGCAAAATATGACCAAGGGAACAGGAAAAGAGCGAAATTAAGAAATGTGCGACAAGGGAAAACTTAAGAATGAAATAGTGAGGAAAAAATGGAGAAAAATGCGACAGGTTTCCAGAGTCATACAAATAAACTATCGAGAGAAATTAAGAAAGTTACCCTTAAAAAAAATAATAAAGTCAAAGGATGAAATAACATGGAGTTGCATATAGAAATTATACTTTTAAGAGAAAACGAAAGAACGAAACACTTTCAAAATTTTTCAAAAGATAGTAAAAGAGAAAGATTAAAGTAACGGAAAAAAAATAAAAGAATAATAAAAAAGGGAAGAATGATTTAATGACTATAATGAAGAGGAGGTAGGAAGAGAAAAACAAGTCAACGCAGAGAATTAATGGGCGCGAAAGGGAGAAATAGGAGGAAATGAAGACAATGAGGAGGAAAGGGAGAGGCAAGAGAATTTATAGAGGAGGGCGAATGAGGGAGGCAGCAGGTGGAAGGAGTTAAAGGAGGGGGAGAGGAGGGAGGAAAAAATGATTAAGGTGGAGAGGGTAAAAGGGGAAAAAGTATGATAAAAACCACGATTTATCTGACCTTTTAGATATGGAAATTTATGAAAATGGGAAATATGAAGATTATGTCAGAGAGAGAGAGAGAAAAAGAAAGAGACAGAAATAGAGAGAGAGAGGGAGATATAAAAAAATAGAAAAGTAACTGCGAGGGAGAGAATATAGGAGAATAAGGGAAACAAGACCTCCAGCAGAGTCTGAAATTACATGTTTTTGTTAGGTGAGGGCAGAGGAGCGAGGCGTGGGGTTGGCGAGGCAGATTTTACCTCAGGACAAGCCAAACAACGCCCTCTTGTTGGAAGGTCAGGAGACACACTTATGTAATGTTGGCTAATTTTACTTCCCTACCTCGCGTGTGTCCTTAAGTGAACTCCTGTGATGATGTTTGAAATAGCATGTTAAGGCGTCGTGTTCTTAATAACTTTTTCGTTCTTCTTATTTTTTTACCTTTTGAAACAGGATTAGTTAACATGAATGATAAACAGAATTAATTATTATTCTATATTATTATCTATTTGTGATGTGCTGTTGTTATTCACTATACACTCACAACCCAAGGATACGGATATTAACACTGTGGCAAGGAACAATCTAGTCAAACCTCAATTTTTCTCATTTTTTCTTTGATTCATCCTCAGTAAACCTTAAGACGAAAGAGACAAGGAAGAGCGATGTAATAAGAATTAAATTAACCTTAAGCTTAGTAAATTCTCTTACTCGTTTCTGCTTTTGATTCTATGCAAGTTAAGCGTCACAGTAAGACTCCATTTATCTCCCTCCAAGTACTTTGCAATTATCGTTTGAGTTAGTGTACAAAGAATATTACGAAGATGTTAGACAAAGGATTCCACGACTTAGTAACGCGGAATATGCTGGGGAAATATCCAATGTTTTTTGCATAATGTGAATGGGTGTAATTTGCATATAAATGAGTGTGGAAATAATTGCCTTTGACGATAATATATCCATTAATTTTTAGTCGTGTCCACATAATGTAAGATTACGTAGAAGGCTGCAATTCATCTCTTGCTCTTTTCTTTCACTCTTTTTTCACACACACACACACACACACACACACACACACACACACACACACACACACACACACACACACACACACACACACACACACACACACACACACACACACACACACACACACACACTAAAATAACTAAGCAATCACGCATACACACGCACTCACGCACGTACTCACTCAAGTATTGTACATTGTTCATTCAAATAATTAAATTCTGGACAGCAAATTAAAACGTCTTTATTTAAGAGAAAAGGAAGAAAGTTAAAGGAGAAAGAGAGGGAGGAAGGAAGAAGGGTAAGAGGAAGCGAAGGAAGGGAAGGACATTTTAAAAGAAATATAGAGACAGAAAGAAAAAACCTCTGAATGGATATTAAACGTTTAAGGAAATCTAGAGAGAAAAGGAAATATCTAGCAATTAAAAGGAGGGAAGAAGTAAGATGAAATAAAAAGAAAAAAAGTCTTAAGGAAAAGATAAAGCAAGGTAGGGAAGGGAGAATGCACGGAGGAAGCGAATACATAATGGGCGAGAGTGTAATAACGGTGAGGAAGGAGATGAGAGGAGAAATATATGATACTGCAAAGAAGATGCGCGAAGGAGAATGGGAAGAGAAGGGGAGAAGAAGGAGATGACGAGGAAAAGTGTGAATACGTGTAAATTTGATTTAAAAAAAAAAATGGAAATTATAGTTCGTTAATATGCAAAAAAAAACAGGAAAAAATTTTGTTTAGTAATTTGAGAAACGGAAAAATTAGGCATTCATGAGTTTATTAATACGAAAAATATGACGTAAATAAAAACGAAATATTCCCATCGCTTTAAGTATTGATAATTTCGGTAAAAAAGGGATAAAATTATGAAAATGAAAAATAACTAAATGAAGGATAATTAGAATGAGATGAATAATGTTTGATGAATGAACTGAATGATGTAATGAGTGTGGTTATCTCTCTTTCTCTCTCTCTCTCTCTCTCTCTCTCTCTCTCTCTCTCTCTCTCTCTCTCTCTCTCTCTCTCTCTCTCTCTCTCTCTCTCTCTCTCTCTCTCTCTCTCTCCTCCTCCTCCTCCTCCTCCTCCTCCTCCTCCTCCTCCTCTATGTAGTTTACCACATCCTCCTCCTTTTCTAGCTGCAAAAATCCAATTCCTAAACACAAAATTATTTAGTTCATTGTTACTAAACTTATTTCACTAATTCTCTTTTATTTACTTATATTTCATTGGTGTAATAAAAGTTGACAGTCTCCATTTCCATCCTCTATTTTTTCCTGTCTCTCACTCTCTCTGTATTAATTATAATTATTTTTGACGTGTCAGTAATGAGAGAAAAAGTGATGGAAATTCATAGCTAATTATGAAACTCGCGTTCTCTGTCATGAATGTGTGAAATAATAATAAAAAGGAAAGACAGTGTATTATGTTATAACTTATATGGATGGAGTATTTGCACACACACGCACACACACACACACACACACACACACACACACACACACACACACACACACACACAGAGGGCAGGCAGGCACACAATCTATGGCATCGTTGGCTTCCATCAACTTTCAATCACCATTACATCAAGCAATGGTAATGAATGTGATACTTTCCCATCGGCACTGAATTTATGGCATATTTATCGCCTCCACCGGGACACTTGCCCTAAGAATATACAGTGGTGCCAATATATGGGCCACTGGGCTAAGTTGACTCTGGTAAACGGTGTGTGTGTGTGTGTGTGTGTGTGTGTGTGTGTGTGTGTGTGTGTGTGTGTGTGTGTGTGTGTGTGTGTGTGTGACGCTACATATTATCCTTTCGTACTATTATTCATTCTTTTTTTTCATTTGTAGCCCAAACTAAAATATAAAGTTCCCACCAGTAGGTCAACATAACAAGGTTTGAACTCTTTGATTAATGTTTTCTTCTTAAATATTCAAATATGTTGATTGCATATAAATAACTTATTTAAAACACGCACGAAAAATAAAAAAATAAAAATTCTACAATTCCTCCTCGGTGATTTATATTTTTCTCTTTTTACTTTCTATTTTTTTGGCGCTGGAATATCTGTCGAGTTTTATACATTAAACGTAGAATAAATGCAAGCGATACAGATAGAGAAATATTTCCCATGCAGTTCCATAAAATTTCCCTATCTGAAATGCCTACCAGTTCATTATTTACCAGCCAAGCCGTGAGCCCTTCGATCAGGATTCACTGACCGGGAACTGTTGACCTCTGAACCCTACCCACCACAGACCTTTTTTGAGGGTTTTTTTCTTCAGACTAATGGAGGCAAGTCGAGGGTTACGATAGAGAAAAAACGTTCTTAATGACCACTACTTAGAGGTAAAAGGAAGATCATTACGTTTTTAATTGGCAATCTATCTACGCTGATTATTTTCGTGACATCGTTTTCATTTCAGTTATACATGTACTTACATTACAAGACTTAAAACTCTTTTGCTACACCTTACACTTCGTTGTGGAGTTACATACACTTTCCCAACCTCTGTACATTTCTCTTGCCTATATAGATATCCTAACTTCTATAAATCTTGCTGCCCTTCGTAAATCTATATGGTATAAATATATCTTCAGGTCCCGTAAAGAACAAGTGAGTGTATTTGAATCCTTGAACTTATCGCCGCTGTGACGGATGTGGCCTCGTTGATGCACGACTATTGATCGCTCACTCCTACTCTGATCTCCTGAGCTTCACATTCTCTTCTCTGTGAGGGTTCCTGAAGCCTTGCCATGTGGTTGAAATCTGAACTTTTTATCTCTCAGGCTGTGTTTGCTCCGACCCAGAGCATTTGTCTGCATAATGTTAACCTTCATTAACATAAACGACTACGTAATGCAAGAACACGCTTTTACCAGCACTCACAGCCAACAGACGTGCTGCGTGCCACAATCACAGCACTACATGAGTACAGCCGCCATTCTAGCCGCCACCACCACCACCACAACGCTAAAACATAAAACAACAAACGCATCCCGCCGCTGCCACCAACATGATATCGCCGGGAGTGTAATACCAGTTACCCGCACTTTATTAGCGCTAAAATGGCTTAGCGGATGATTTTCACTAACCAACAGCCGTTTTCTCCCCCCATCAAGCACGTTGTTACCACCCGCCCCGCCGCCCCCACCATCCTGTAAGGGGAAAGAGGCGTCGCGGAGCTGTGTGGCTCGTAAAAAATGTTGTAACAGTAGCAGCAGTCGGTAACTAGACTGGTTTTCCTTTCTGGTGTCGCGCGCACCAACGCAGACCTCCGCAAAACAGCAGCTTCTTATTTTTTTTTTTTCGTTTAACACAGAGCACTGAGCAAAAGTTGAATAAACAATGAATACAAAAGTAAAAGTTGTGTTCCACGTAGATAAGAGCAAAAGAATGTAAAAGTGGAGGTGAATTTAAGAAATTAGGTCTTAGATGTAATGAAAATTTTGCAATTTTTTTTATGAAACACTACAGCATAATGATTTTTAATAGAATATTTACCTTGATAATATGGATAATAAGTTATACATTTTTGTGGTGGTTTGTGAAAGAATATTATCAGTGTTTCAAAGTTAAGTCGCAGCAGTAACAATGGCAGTAATATTTACCAAAGTCACTACAGTTTTTCGAAAAGCTTGGATAATGTTGACATATTTTATTGTATTTCTTTACAATAGAAATGATAAGAAAAACATTTGTATGTGTACAAACGTATGTCTTTTTATCTACTATTCTTACAGCAGCAGCAGCAACAACTATAATAATAACAATAAAAATAATATCAATAGCAGCAGGGATATCAGAGGAGATTCATAAAGAAGAAAAAGAAAAAAGGGAAGAGCCGTGCAGGCTGAAATATCTGTGATCACTCAGCATCGACGTCTCAAACTTTAGTGGAAAAAATCATCAAACTTGACGCTTCTTTTAGTTGTGTTTTTTCTTGAGCCAGAGTTTCACCACCGTCCTGGAGGCACTAAGTATTTTCAGGAAGTCATTTAAGGCGTTTCATTATGATTGTGTTCAGTGACAAGCCAACACACCGACGCTCAATGTGGCTCGCCGTCTGGCTGGTGAGGTAAGAGGGGCGAAGCGGCGCCTAGGTGGAATCTGAAGGCTTACGAAACAGAAACAGAGCCTAGTGTTGGGTGCGGCGCGGCGGACCCTAGCGGCCAAAAGTTACCACACAGGGAGTTGTCTGGGGGAAGCCACGCGCCCGCTGGAGATGTTCTTGGCTACATTATTTGACTTATCCATCTGTGGAAGCCTCTGTTGCGTCATTATGTAATTAAAAACATACGGGACATTATTATATTTCCTTCGTGTATTCAATTATTTAAGTCGACTAATTCTGCTTGCAATTCTAAAGTCATAAGATAAGGCTAACAGCTACCATCTGTAGGGGAATGACGCCTCTGTTCTTAACCACACTTCACTACCAAGACCGAACACAAAATCACGGCCAGAGAGCAGGCACCAGAAGGCCACAGTTACATTAAAGGAAAATCATGACGTAGCCTCAATGACCGCAATTTCGCGATGAATCACTTTTTAATGAGAAAAATCATTATATTCACCTTACACCTTTAAATTATGTAATAAGGAAAAGATCCCTGTCTGTATTGATCACGTTAAAAGCGGTCATCTGCTTCAAGGTCACCACACACCACCACACACACACACCACCACACCACCACAGCACCCTAACACCCTCACTACATCCTCCCTCATCCCTCATATCACCCATCACATCATCACCCTTCACCCCATCACCCACCAGCCATGTGGCAACAAAAATACACCCACGTCATCTTGTCTTCATACCAAAGAAAGCCTAACTCGATGACACCTTCGTCTGCGGGAAGTGCCAAGGTACTGACGGTGGCGGAGACGGAGAGCTCACGTGGAAGTGACGGCAGCGGGGAGACACGTGTTCAGACACCCTTTCTTTCTTTCTTTATCTTCCTTTCTCTCTTTCTTTCTTGAGCAGTACACATGTTGGGGAGGTTTTTCTAAGGGAGCAACAAGGGTGTGTGTGTGTGTGTGTGTGTGTGTGTGTGTGTGTGTGTGTGTGTGTGTGTGTGTGTGTGTGTGTGTGTGTGTGTGTGGTTTAGTTTATCATCAAGGGGCTTCTACATACATTCTTGCCTTGTACTCTTTGCTGCCACACCCACACGCACTCCCCCTTGCTGTTATGATCTGTTTATGGTTACAGCTGGCGTTATAAGCCTGAGTTATGGTTGGTGTTGATGTTGTTATTGTTGGTGTTAATGTTCCTCTCCTCCTCCTCCTCCTCCTCCTCCTCCTTATTCTCCTTATTCTCCTTGTTATTATTGTTATTATTATTGTTATTATTATCATTGTTATTATTTTTATTGTTATTACTGTTATTGTTATCACTATTATATTATACGAAATAATTAGAGCAGAGAGTGCAACACCAGTAATAACAATAACAATTCCGCATAATATGTTAGAATTTTGTTAATTGTTGAATATTCTCTCTATCTCTTTCTGTCTTTTCTCTCTCGATCTGTCTATTTATCTATCTATATATCTGTCTCTCTCTTTTTTTTTTTCTCTCTCCCTCTCTCTTTTCTCTCTCACTAGACAGGATTGGCCGGACGAAGCATCTGCGACACTCTCAAGTTACTAGAACGTCACCGCCACTTTTTTACTTCCTACCCCCTTCTCTCTCTCTCTCTCTCTCTCTCTCTCTCTCTCTCTCTCTCTCTCTCTCTCTCTCTCTCTCTCTCCACCGTCAGTCATTTATTTAACTCTTTTTCAACATTTTTCCTGATTTTTTTTTTGTTTTTCTTCCTCTGTTCTTTTTCTACGTCCCTTTTTTATCTATTTTTTTTTTATCATATCTATTTTTAGTTCATGTGTTTCGATGTTTATTTATATATGTGACTTTGACTATACTCTCTCTCTCTCTCTCTCTCTCTCTCTCTCTCTCTCTCTCTCTCTCTCTCTCTCTCTCTCTCTCTCTCTCTCTGTGCGCTATCATCACCATTTCTAGCTCTGTTTCATCCCTTATCTCTCCCCCTGTCTGCATATCGTCACTCGATTGCCCTAACCAACGCACACCATCACCATTACCCTAACCACCGCGACCTCCACCACCACCACCACCACCACCACCACCACCACCATCGCCACTACCATCACCACCACCACTACCATCACCACCTCCACTTTATATCACATCCACTACCACCACCATCACCACCTTTAGAAAATTGCATAAGATTCTCCAGTAAATATTAATGACCCAGGAGATAGACAAGTTTGCTTAGAAGCTTGTAAACTTTCTTCCCCTCTCTCTACTCTTCCCTCCTCCTCCTCCTCCTCCTCTTCCTCCTCCTCCTCCTCCTCCTCCTCCTCCTCCTACTTGGACTGTGCGAAGCGAAATGTATAATTCAGATACGATTCTCCTGCGAAAACCAAGGGTAGTGCAAACGACTTGCTATTTAAGTTACGTCTGAGAATATAGCAGAGTCATTAGTGTGAGAGGAAGATAATTACCCCAAGAGGCGAGAGGGTGTAGCATGGCAAGTGTGTGTGTGTGAGTGTATGAGAGAGAGAGAGAGAGAGAGAGAGAGAGAGAGAGAGAGAGAGAGAGAGAGAGAGAGAGAGAGAGAGAGAGAGATAAAGGAAAGAAGAAAAACAGATTACCTCCCTGTAGCTTTAGCACGTGTCAGGGAAATGCCTATTCCCTCTCTTCCTCCCTCCTTCTTCCTCCCTCCCTCCTTCTTCCCTCTCCTTCTCTCTCTTTCTTACCTCCCGTCACGTTGCTCCTTTTTTGCTTCCTCCCTCCCCTCCCTTTTCTTTTTCCTCCTTCTCCATTCTTTCGCTTTTCCGGCCACGTTGTTTTCTGTGTTGTGTTATCTCATTTTTCTGTCTTTTATTCCGGTTTGAAAATGGAAAAAAAAATTGAGATAGATATAAGGACAAAAAATTATTAAAAAGGAAATAGATATATAGATAAAAAGATGAATAAACAAGATAAAAAAAACATAAATCGAAAAGAAAGTTAGATAATATTCAATTTTCTCTCTTCCTTAACGTTCATCCAGCCATTAACACTTCTTCCTCCCTCTCCCTTTCTCTCCGTCCTTAAATCTTTCCTCCCTCACCTTCCTGTCGTGGAGGGAGGAGGAAAAAATGATGGATGAGTGAAGTTTCCCCTTTCTTCTTTACCCATTACTCGCGCTAAGGGAGAGAGTGGAAGATTCTTAAGTACCATTAGGGATCTATGTCACATTCATGCTCTTTCCATCTCTCTCTCTCTCTCTCTCTCTCTCTCTCTCTCTCTCTCTCTCTCTCTCTCTCTCTCTCTCTCTCTCTCTCTCTCTCTCTCTCTCTCTTTTCTCTCTCACGTTACCATTTTCATACATTTTACTCATATTTCATTGCGCTGTCATTGATGGTTGAATTTGGTGATGACTCCCCTCTCACTCTCTCTCGTGCTCTCCCTCACCCAACACACGGTAAGACACAGGTGGTTTCCGCTCGTGCCTCGCTTCTGATGTGATAAAAGTTTTTTGCTCGGTACGTTTCATTCTCTTCATCACTGACTAATGCCATGACTAGTCTGTCCCCTTCCACACATTTTCCTCCTCTCTCTAGACGCTTACACTTTTCTCTTCTAGGTATTTCCCCTTCCCAGGCACCTTCCTACCAAGCACTTCCCTCTCCCAGCAATTGCATTCCCTTGGCACTGTTCACTTCGACATTCCTTTGAAACACTTCATTACAACATTTCCAGTTTTACGACGTGTTTTTGAGTAAGAGAAAACTGCACATGAAGGTGAAATATACGTCCAGCGAGTATTATTTGATAAGTGATTGTCCTGTGACGAGATGAATTGTATTTCGGTTCATAATATCATTCTGCTTTTACGTAATATATATATTATCGATTTATCCGTTTATTTTAGTATGAGTTAATAAATGTATATGCGTTTAAAGCTGACCATCTCTTTATATCTGCAAATAGAACATAGGCAGGTAGGCTTTAACAAATATTAATCAATAGGTATTTAAACGCCGTGCTTAAGGGAAGATTATGCAAACAAGGTCAAAATATTGCACGCCAAAGAATAGGTGTGTCCCCAGACGGGCGTGCTCAGGTATAGAAAAAGAACAGGTTAATGAGAAGACGGCCAGGTAGCAGAGGTGACAGACGGGCCCTTTATGATGGTAAATTACTGGGTTTGGTGGTGCAGCTGTTATCTTCTGATCATCTAATTACCAACGACCAACGCACTTTTCCCAGGTGACCCCTAATTGAAGACAGGTAATTGGCCCTGCTGCTGTCACCTTGTCTCCCCCTCCTCCCTTCACCTCCCCTTTCATCTTCCATCCCCTTGGTCTTGTACCTTGCGCCCCTCCCCTCTTTTCTTTCTTGTTCTGTGTTTTCCTTTTTCTTTTTTTCCTCCCCTTCTTTTGTTTTTTCTGCTCTCTTTTGTTTCTCCTTTTCCTGGTTGGTGGTGAGGTTTTTTTTCTCTCTCTTTTTCCTACATTCTTGTTGTTCTTTTTTTTCTCATTTTCTTTCACGTTTTTTTTATATTTTTCTTACTTCAAAAAAATTGCTTCCACCTATTCTTTTTCTTTGCCTACCTGTGTTCTTGTTCAGTTTATTTTCTTTTCTTTCGTGTGTAATCCATTTAAGAAAGTCACAATTTACTTTAACGTGACAATTATCATTTCCAAGAATGTTCATATTGTCATACATTTATCAGGCACTTCATTTATTCATTTATCTGTTTATCTATTCCCATAACTATCTATTTATCTATCTATCTATTTTTCTATTCCTTTTTTAGGTTATTGAATAAAATGGGATGCAAAATAAGCTTCTGAATCTGATGTGTTTGAGTGACAGTTAATCAATACATAGTTACCATACGTTTCACTCTCTAAATATATTTGGACACTAAGTCAACATATCAGTCTGGCGGTGATTGGGAAGGCAGATGTGACTGATTTGATAAGTCTATCCTCCTGACAGCTCGTAAGTCAGTAATTCAGTCAAACTTGCATATAGATTCAGTAAATTATTTCGTAAGGTAAAAAAAATAAGAGGGTGAGGAAGTGATGTTTCTCGTTTGTCTCTTCAGTGATACGTCAGTCAATCAGTCAGTCAGTCAGTCAGTCAGTCAGTCAATCAGTCAGTCAGTCGCCGAGAGAGCAGGAATATTTTAACAACTTCCAAAAGTGTTATTATCTAGTCACGTGTTCATTCCGAATATTAAAAAAAATTAAAAAAGTAAAGAAAATAATAATGGCATCCACTTCATTTTCTTCCTCGTCTCTCTCCTCTTCCTCCTTCTGTTCCTCCTCATGCATATCTAGTTTCATTTCTTATTCTTTCTCTTATTCTCTTCCGCTTTTCTGTCTTTTCCTCGTTTTCATCATCATGGTCTTTTCTTTTAAACTGTATCATGCTTTTCTTTGCCTTTCCCAAACTTTATCTTCATTATCTTTATATTTATCCAAAATTTCTTAGTTCTACACATTCCCTCTCTACTCTTTCCCCTAAACTGCTTATCTTCCTTCCTTCTTCTCTTTACTTTTTCCCTTGACTCTTTCCTCTGTTTTGACTATTCCCTCCAGTGTATTCCAGCCTTTCAGCCTTCTCACTTCCCTCTTACCTTCCCTCCAGATATCTAACCCTCGCTTTCCTTTTTCCCTTAACATAGTAGGGAGATAAAAGCAATTTTGAGAGCTGTAGGCGATTCACGTAACAAATTCGACCATGAGGCAGCGCTGCAAAGTACTTATTGCTATAATGAATCCCTCAAAATCCAACTTTTGTGGTAATAAATGGGTAATGTTGCTCATTGAGGCCCCAGCGTGTATTGTGGACGTGATTAAAGGTAGGAAGAGTAGCGGAAAAGATTGTGTTAGCTTTGTGTGTGTGTGTGTGTGTGTGTGTGTGTGTGTGTGTGTGTGTGTGTGTGTGTGTGTGTGTGTGTGTGTGTGTGGTGTGTGTGGGTGGGTGGGTGTGGGTGGGTGTGGGTGTGGGTGTGGGAGTACATGTAAGGAGCTCAAAGCCAGCTTCTTCTTTTTTTATTTTCAACTTGATAATATTTATAAGACGAATATTTTTTTTCTTGCGTAGGTTTTTTCTAAATTACGTACTTGATGACGAAAAATCAAGTTTATTTCCTATTTAAATTTTTTCAAGCTTCCTCAGATGAGTCTTCGCTGACTTGAAGAATATTTAAAACTCAACACTGATTTAATTGAAGACTGACACACACACGCAACTAATTTCCAAACCACTACAGTTACAGTTAATCACCGATGTTTTATTCACGATTTTAATTCTAACAAAAAGAGTGAAAAGTTGCAGACATCATTCAAATTATCAGAACAGCACAGATAACCATTAAAAAAACCCACAACGTGTTATTAAATCAGAATAATGCTTTTAGTACCGCTTTGTGTTGAGTGCTAGAGAGTGGAAGGGAAAAAAACTAGAATCTATTTTTGTAACCTTGAAAGTGTCAGCGATTGTAGGAAAGAGAAATAGAGGGAGAGAGAGGAATATAAAGTGTGTGTGTGCGTGTGTGTGTGAGAGAGAGAGAGAGAGAGAGAGAGAGAGAGAGAGAGAGAGAGAGAGAGAGAGAGAGAGAGAGAGAGAGAGAGAGAGAGAGAGAGAGAGAGAGAGAGAGAGAGAGAGGGGGAAGAGAGAAGTAGTAGTAGTAGTAGTAGCAATATTATGTAGGTATAAATGTATTTGACGTTTATTGTTAGATTTAATTATCACTAGAGGATTGTTTATCACCAGTTAGTAATTGAAGCATAGTTAGGCTTACGACACGTACGATCAGTAAACTTCTTCCCATTAATACGAAGGGAGTAAATATGCTTCTGGTGACGATAGGAATGATAATGGTAAGGACAGAAGGTGATGGAGGTTGCATTAGAAGGCATTTGAGTTAATTTGGAGATTATATTCAATGAGGAAAAATGGGATGAGAGTTTCAAGTAGGATTTGGGCGAAGAGGAGAAAAAGAAGGTGATAATAAGAAGGGTTGGGAAGAGAGAGGATATGAGAACGATGGGAAGGGAGAGGGAATAGAGGGAGTGGAGGAGGAGGAGGAGGAGGTGGTGGTGGTAGTGGTGGAGAGAAAATGGATGGAAAACCTATCTGATTAAAGCGTTTTTCAGTAGGGAAAGAAGGGAGAGAAAAAATAGACAGGAGAAAAAAATAGTCAACAGATAGAGGAGAAAAAACAGAAAAACGCAGATCTTTCAACACGACAAAAAATATGTAGCTTCCCCTGTTTTTTTTCTTCGCTTTCTCACAACTTCCACCATAATTCTCTCCTCTCTCCCTCTCTCCCTCACTCTCCCTTACTCTCTCTCACCCCTCACCCTTCCCCCCCCCACCACTCCTCACCGCACCCGGCCTGAGGCGTGAACATGAGGTAAACAAACGCTAACTCTGCCTCATCAAACTTCCCAGAGTCGAATTATAACTTTCCCTCGAGAATTCCTGCAATTTTTCCCCTTCAAAGCCACGTAAAAATAGACATAAATGCAAAGAATACAGTGGGAAAAATATTTACTAGTCTAGAGTTGTTAGAAAATAAATATATGTCAGAGGTATATTGTAAAATCTTTAGAGTATATTGAGTCATGGGAGTGGAAGTGAAATTTTAGAGGAAAATACGTCCAATTGATCACATAGAAAATGGAATGTAAGGAACGGGCTCTGACTTCTTTGATCTGTCCCCAACGCGCACGCACACACACACACACACACACACACACACACACACACACACACACACACACACACACACACACACACACACTTCCGTCTGTTTCTGAGCGAGCGAGAGAGAGAGAGAGAGAGAGAGAGAGAGAGAGAGAGAGAGAGAGAGAGAGAGAGAGAGAGAGAGAGAGAGAGAGAGCCTTGTAATTTGAAAGAGGAAACGCAGGAAATAACGAGGGTCTTTGTGGGAAGCTGAGAGGAAATTAGCTCCGGGGTAATTTCTTGTTTTGCCTTATTATTTTAGTTATCCCTCAGCTGCCATCTGTGAGACCGCCCCCCCCCCCCCATCCCCTTAACCATGTCCCTAGCCCCCCCTTTTTTATTTGTTTATCCTCTTTGATCCCTTTTTCTCTCTTTCTGATTCTGACCTTCTTTTCTCTATCTCTCTTTTTCTCTCCTTTCTGATCTCTGTTGTTCCTCACTTCCTTATTTCATTATTCTTTTCTTTCCTTTTCGTTTGTCTGACTAACCTGTTTTTTTTTTCTTCTCATTTTGTCTTTTTCCTTGTGACTGATATTGTTTTTTTGTTTCAGTTTTGCCTCTATTCCCCTCTTCTCCCCTTCTTCCCTTCGCCATCATCACTCTTGTAAACTCTCTTGACTCTCCTTGCATCCCCTTCCCTTACCCCTTGATTCCTTATTATGATCCCTTAACCTCTTATGAATTATTCCTCCTCAACCTCTGTCCTTCCTTGCTCATATATCTCATGTTCCCCTACTAGTTCCTTCCTTCCTCTCTTCCTCATCCCTCTTTCCCACCTTAAGCCTCTTTCTCCCACGTCAAATCTTATCAATGTCCCCAAAACGAGAGAACATGATGGAAAGTTATTTTAATAGTTTATATGTTTCAATTTTTCTTGGTTTTTGCATATCATAAGTTGGTTTTTATTCGTTATCTATAAGGTGACGCGTATTTTACCGGTATAAGTTAGGGCATGATAAGGTCGGATGGCGTAAAGTGTGTTGTTAAGATAAGGGAAAGATAGTTTTAGGTTATATTTTGTTGTGGATAATCAAGGTTTTCTTTCCCATTACGTTCCTATAATTCAAGATTTTTAAGAGATACTAAACGAGAGATTTGTGATGGAGATTACACTGAGAGACAAAGGGAGTGAGAAGGTCATACGCCACCTTCAATGGGGCGTGAATGGGTGTTAATGTGTCTGTTCCTAAGGGTGGTTTTGTTCTCTCCTGAGTTCAAGTTATATTTTTTAAGTGTGGGAGTTTAATGAGAATATTAATGATGATGATGATTGCGATGGTGGTGATAATGACCATATCGATGTTGTATGTCTTAATGAAGTATTATTTGCATGATTCTTATATTAGTTAAGAGTGTGATTTTTCATCCTTTTTATTATATTTGTTCAACGTTGTGCAATTTTAACTCTATGTTTGAAGCATATCAAGATTGTCAGTTTTAAGGATAAATCATTGTAAATAAAGATGATTATATTGTGCTTAATGCAAGGGTCTGATTGTGTCCCTAACGTTGCAGGGTGAAGTGGTGTTGTGGTGTGCCGGGCTGACGTGGTGGGGTTCGCTCCTCGTGCCGCTGAAGCAGGATGAAGTGTCCACCCAGAACAGAGTGGCCCGGGCGGAGGTGCCCATGCGCGAGATACTGCTAGGTGGCAACGGGTCAAGGAGTGATGGAGGGCGGTGGCCAGTGTGTTGTCTCTGCCCGCTGCTGTGAGCTAGTGATCTGGCGCACGCGCACCTCCACCCGGGCCACTCTATCCTGGGTGGACACTTCATCCTGCTACAGCGGCAAGCCTCGTGTGTGCCAAGAAGCAGCGGGGCCAGGGGCAGCCGGTGGTCGATGCTTCTTACACGATGCAGACTCAGACAGAAGGAATGCTGGACTGTCAAGTAAGTAATGAAACAAATAAGTACAGCTAGTTAGCTAGTTTGTCAGTGTAAGTAGTTACGTCAATTCAGGTGGTGATTTGTTTTGTACAATTAATATTTTGTATGTATTTCAGTAATGAGTTTTACGTCACCGTTTCATCGCTACGTGAAAGCTGAGCGCGTGTTCCATATAAAAAATATGTTGCGTGTAATGAACGTTCTGGTAATTTTTGGATTAATTAAATGTTGGACAACGTACATGAAAATAGGGATATATATACATATACTTGTATACATATACTTTTATATATATAATATATATATATATATATATATATATATATATATATATATATATATATATATATATACATATATATATATATATATATATATATATATATATATATATATATATATATATATATATAATGATTGTTGTTTTGCGAGCTTCGGTGCGGGGCGGCACAGTGTTTGAAGTCCCGCCGTTGTCAATGAGTGAGTCAGGTGATGCATGGTGGTGGAGGGGACTTGGCTGCTGGTGGAGGGGGCTTCCTGGTAGTGGAGGGGACTTGGAGGCGGCGAGGTGGAGTGGAGTTTGTCCCGGTGCTCTGTGAGGTGGAGGAAGGCAGGTGGTGGTCAAAGTCACCACCTGTACAGTAGTGGTGCTTCTAGGCACGACTTGTTAGTGAGTGAACCACTGGTGCTTCATGGCTCAAGGCGTTGTGTTGTGATTGGCTCCTTCCTTGTGGTGTTCATCCTGCTCCAGTGTGACACCGCATAGGCTCGCATGGCAACACTGGATAAGGGTGTAATTATTATACGTTCTTGGCACAGGCTGAGGGAGTCTGTTTGTTCCCACCAACAAACACACTTCTAACACTGTCCGTTGTCCATCATTGGTACATTATTCATGGTAGTTTATTGTACTAATGAGGACAGTCCATCCTCTTGGCGACTCTGTCGCCCTTTCAAGTAAACTCAAAGTGACATTTCTTCCTCTTGGTAACTCTGGTGTCCTCTTGATACAAACACCTCACCACAGTCTGTCCAGGCATTGCTCCGGACTGTGAGCAAGTGATTGTTATTGGCGTGGCAGGGAGGACATTGCCCCAGCGACCCACATCACAACAGGGGGAAGCCTCACTGCCAATAAACAGTAAACAATACCTTGGCTGCTAAAACTAAAGCAATCACCCTCCCATCAGAGGTCACCGTCCTTGGCTCAGACTACAACGTCAGACCCTGGGAGGTTTGGAGTCCACTTTTTATTACTTTTATGTTCTCGTCACTGGCCATCGCGCCACTGAACTCCCAGCTGTGTGTTTCCTCGTGTGTCTACGTACTTATCATGACCCGTGAGTGTGTGTGTGTGTGTGTGTGTGTGTGTGTGTGTGTGTGTGTGTGTGTGTGTGTGTGTGTGTGTGTGTTGTGTGTGTGTGTTTTATGACGCTGAAGTAAGGAGGGAGGAAGAGGGTAGCGCTATAAAGGAAGGTTTACACTCCTTCCGGTGAGACAAGCCGGGACACTTCGCGACTCTAATTGCTTACAGACCAGTTAGATTCACTGTCATTTGTTGTTGTTTTTAGAGCAGAACACCGCCTGGGGACCGAAGCGCTGTAGGAAGATATATATATATACTTTTTTATGCATTTTGTTGTCCTATGTTTGTTTCTCCTTGTCTATGCGTTTCTCTCATCTAGATAACTACCTCTATTTTTTCTCTCTCTTCTCTCTCTCTCTCTCTCTCTCTCTCTCTCTCTCTCTCTCTCTCTCTCTCTCTCTCTCTCTCTCTCGCTGTAACACCCTCCGCGCCCCTACAAAAGCCACCTTCACACTCGCTTACAAACTTACTCACTCTTCGGCTCCCGGTGAATACGCCATCAGGTTCTGGTGGAAACTTTTGCTGCCTCACTTTGTCCCATTTCCAGCTTCTTGGGACTCGCTAAAGGCGGCTGATGGCTATGTGGGAAGGGGATGAGGGGGAACACTGAGGAAGGAAGGGAAAGGCGAACTGGCAGAAGTGAGAAGGAAGGAAGGAAGGTGGGAGGGTAAGGTAGGGGAAGGGGAGGGATATTTTGTGAGACTTGGAGAACAGAAAATAAGTGGAGGAAGAGAGGAATATCAAGGGAGGGAAGGTGAGGTAAGAAGGAGAGGCATGAGGGAGATGAGGAAGATGAGGCCGAAATTGGAAGGAAAATGAGGAATCGGAGGAAGGGAGGAACAGGCTGCTAGGAATGGAGGAAAAAAGGAAGGAAGGAAGGAAGGAAGAGACAAGGCAATGATAATAGAGGGAGGAAAGGATAAAAATTGAAATGAGAGAGAGAGAGAGAGAGAGAGAGAGAGAGAGAGAGAGAGAGAGAGAGAGAGAGAGAGAGAGAGAAGAGAGAGAGAGAGAGAGAGAGAGAGAGAGAGAGAGAGAGAGAGAGAGAGAGAGAGAGACTAAATAGAGAAATTGGGTCATACAGACTTCTCCTGGAAATAAATAAAAGCATAAAGACATACATACATACATACATACATACATACATACATACATACTCATGAATTCCAATATACGAGAAGACAGAAAAGAAGATAAAAATAGATCGAAAATTTAGGAGAAAAGGAAGCAATCAAATGAAATGCAAAAATATTACCCTATAGATTTCTCTCTTACCTTCTCTGCCTCATAAGACGCTTCATTCACTCTTCCTCCCTCCCTCCCTTTTTCCCTCCTCTCCCCCACCTTTCTCCCTCCCTTTCTCCCTCCCTTTCTCCCTCCCTTTCTCTCTCTCCTTCCTGAAATATATTAACATTTTCCTGACATTTTCTTGTTCCTGGCAAGATAGAGGGCCACTTTTTCACCATTTTTTGACTACTGAACGACAAAAAATTCACCAATTAGAGGAGACACATGGCCGCCGTGCAGTCCGCCTGATGGAGTGGCAAGATGGCGTCGATTTATAAGCGAACGGGAATGTTGATGGAGAATTCTGTCAAAAAAAAATTGTTGCATGGTATAAGAGTAATGGCGAGACTCCGAAATTACTTTATAAAATGGTGACAGGTAAATGAGAAGGGTTAAAGGTACATAGAGTGATAGATGGATACATAGATAGATTAATACTGATAGACAGATAGATAGACAGGTGAATGGATGGATGGATAGATGGATAGACAGACTGATAGATCAAAATAGAGTATAAAAAGCATACATACTATACTATTCATACATACATACATAGCATACATACATACATACATATCTTCATAATGTGTATGTTACAAGACACGCGTCAGTTAATAATTTCCACTTACAATTTGGTATATAATTTCCATATAATTTCCCACGTCAATTTGCATACAGTTAATGGTTAAAAGTTTGTAGGTCACCATCAATATACTAGTTTTATTTATTTTTTTCATCGTCATTTACCACTACGTCTCTTCTCTCTCACTTTTTTTTTCTTTCTCTCTCTTTCTCTCTCTCTCATACATACATACAAAAACACACACACACACACACACACACAAGAAAGGAGAGAAAAAATGCATGGTTTCGGCCACCCTTTCCCCGTTAATGTTTTTATGGGGGGAGGGGGGAGGCAGATCTCTGGGGGCAGGTGTTGGGGGTTATGGGGGACGGGGGAGGGGGGCGAGCCTCAGGGAAGCACACGTGTCGTTAGCCAAGCATGTATATTTTTTTCCTTCCATCTCCTTTTTTTTTCACTTTTTGTTTCATACTTTTTGTTCGCGTGACACCGGATGAAAGTGTAGAGTAGTGTTTTGTGGTGTTCCATTGTTCTGTATTTTGTATTTTATTTTTATTCTATTTATTTACGTGTTTTTTTTTTTATATATTTCGCACGAGTGTTAACATCTTTCTTTTGTTTCTGTAGATGTGTTCACTACTTTAATGGAGGTCAGCGGGGGAGGGAGGGAGGTAGAGGGATGGGAGGCTGTGTTGTTAGGTGTTAGTTTGTTAGTTTTGTTGTTGTAGGAAGTAGAACAATGTCAGATGGGATTCAAAAGTGTGGCAGAACAAAAAACGTTCTTGCTAATGGTGCGTTGACAGTGAAGAGAAAATGAACAGAAAACGAGAGTGAGGTTGAAGCCTTTCTAAACATATATTTAAAGGGAAGACAAAAATATATGTGATATGGATAGATAAACATAGTATAGTAAACATAAAGATAATTGATAAACAAAAATAACACATTACATTGAAAACACATATACATTCCAGACGCAACAATATAAATTACAATATCAATTAGTTTATCTTGATTTTTTGCATCCAGGGAATATACAGTACTAATATACTATCAAATTTACCCACATTGTAAAAAAAACCTCATCCAATACATTCCCTTTCTAAAAAACACATTTATAAATACAAAAACCACCATAACACATTCTTAAACACACCAACGCCTTTAAATTTTATTCCACACTTTTATCTAGTGGCTGCAGGTTTTAGAGAAAATCCTATAAAAGGCGGAGCAAAAATAAAGGCGAAGTATGCGTCTTAATGGCTGACTGATAATGTATTCGCTTTGTGTGTGTGAGAGGAGGTGGAGTGCAGTGGAGCAGTGTGGAGTGCTGAAAACAGATGTGGTTGAGAGTACTTCATGGGAACGAACGATGAAATAGGAAAAATATAAGAATAAAGAAAGACATTGTTTTTTTTTATATCAGTGATGGTTAAATAGACTTGTTTTTATAATCACATGTAAATTAAGAGTCGTGGAGTGAACGCTGTTGTGTTTTTGTTCATTAGAGTGTAATGAGGAGAGTGAGGAGAGGAAACATTGCTCTGGGAGGGAAAGGAAATATTAGGTTGAAAATTTGCTTCGATAAACAACCCGATCAGGAAGAGAAACACACACACACACACACACACACACACACACACACACACACACACACACACACACACACACACACACACACACACACACACACACGCGCGCGCACAAAGGACTGTTTTTAACCTTATCTAATATCTAATAATACGAAAATGGAATTATGGGGAACAATTTTATTTTCCTGATTAATTCTCTTTGACATTCGTGTTAATGACGTGTCAGAGGAGATTTGCCGCTGTGAGGGGACGAAGGCCATTGGCTTATGATGATAATGATGTAATTCCTGGCTTGTGATTGGTGGTTGTAGTGCCCGAGCCAGCCAACCACAAGCCATGCTTTACAACGTATGTACGTGTCACTTATATATAAAACCAAAATTGAGATTTTTATTATACACAGGAAAGCAATTATATATACTTTTAAAAATCGTCTGATATGCCTAACCGTTTCTTACATGAACATTTGTTATATTTTATTCGTATTTATTTCACGAAAAATTTATATTTTTAAGGTTTGATCATGTGTGTGTGTGTGTGTGTGTGTGTGTGTGTGTGTGTGTGTGTGTGTGTGTGTGTGTGCGTGCGTGCGTGTGCGTGTGCGTGTGCGTGTGCGTGTGTGTGTACCAAGATTACCCACCTCCCAGATCCAGGATTACCCAGGGCGTCGGAATGAACTAGTAATTGAAAAATCCACCGCCTGCAAAAGTAGGTTCCCGAGGTCACAGGGAAGCGCCTCAACCTCACGCCCAGACCAGAGATTTGCACTTTATCACCGTCTGAAAAGTGTGGAAAAAGGATCTTGCTAACTATTATTAATTCTTAACTGGTAATTGACACCATTCTGCAGTTTTAATCAGGTAATATAATGCAGGAGGAAAGAAATATTGTATTCTTCATGTATTTAGTCGGTTCGTCGAAACACTGCCTCCCAACACACACCCACCCCCTCATAAAACAGGAAAAATAACCAAATCTCAACTTTAAAAACATCATATATTTATTTTTTTAATCAAAACATAACAATCGCAAAAAATACAATACCATATCACCATCCCCCCCCCCCCCACAAAAAAAAAAAAATACATATAATCAACTTGCTAAATCAAAATCCACGCTCAAAAAAAAGTTCGCAAAAAGAGAGAATTGGATCGTGTAACTGTGTAGTATGATCTGATTTTGACCATACATGATTAAGCCTCCCTCGCTCCCCCTCCCTCCCTCCCCCTCCCTCAGTCTCCCCCTCCCTCAGTCCCCCTCCCTCGGTCCCCTCCCTCGGTGTGTATGTGATTTGTGATATTTTGAGTGAGAGAAAAAAAAAAGAGAGAAAAAAAGAGAGGATGAGCGAATGCATATGATTGGTGTTCAGTATGAGGGAGGGGAACATTGTGTATTCATAAAGTACACATGAATATGCCATTGCAGTAAACTCATCCACTAACTCATGATACGAAACCACTAATAAGACTACAACACACACACACACATACACACACACACACACACACACACACACACACACACACACACACACACACACACACACACACACACACACACACACCTGTCAACAATTAACCTAATCTAACCTTACCTAAATTATCCCCAAACAACCATAACTAAACCATTTAATACAAGTAACCATTACAGTTATTAACATTTTGAAACACATAATCAACATACCACTGCAAACCGAACCGTATGCTATGAGCTAATAAACCCTAATTACAACCGAACGCAACCGAAACAGAACTTCCCTTAAGACCACTGCTACTGGAATCCGAACCGACATCTCCCCAGCCTTGCATCCCCTCGCTAATCCGAACCCGCCGCGATTTATGGCCGTAATAACGAAAGGCAATATCTCGGATCCGGTAGAGCATGGATGGTTAATATTCGCGATTAAGCGGTCAACGTGGAGGAATTATGATCCATGTCTTGGGTTTCGCGATAACCGAACGGAATAAGAGTATTACTTCACTGCTTCCGAACAATATTGGGACTCCGAACCATCAGTCTCGCTTAACCGAATCATTGGATAACCGAGAAAATAAATGGCGCACAATATTTCAGCGCGAAAATGCACCCGCCGAGTTTGGTAGAGAAAAGAGAAAGAGAAAGAGAAAGAGAAAGAGAGAGAGAAAGAGAGAGAATAGAAGAAGAAAAAAAAGAGGGCGTTTAAAAAGGTTTGTCAGAGAGTTCCATCCTAGTGACCCTTTTAAGGCAAATTTGTTCTTGCCCCATTTTCTCTCGTTTTGCAGGAAAATTTATGATGCTCCCATAAGTTATCGTGATTTTTCTCTCATTCCTCCTCCTCCTCCTCCTCCTCCTCCTCCTCCTCCTCCTCCTCCTCCTCCTCCTCCTCCTCCTCCTCCTCCTTCGCTTCCTCCTGTTTACATTGTAGGGAAGTTATTGCATTTTACCTTCATTGTTGACTTTATGGATTGGAGGGAAGTTATGGTGTTGGTTATGCTTTGTACACGTAAAATACAAGTAGTGGTGATTGTTATGCTTGTGGTAGTGTATGTTTGTTTGTTTGTTTTGATTTGTATAACACACACACACACACACACACACACACACACACACACACACACACACACACACACACACACACACACACACACACACATGTAAACTTATTAGCACATTAGTAATAGCATGCTCTAATAATAGAGGTGGTGGTGGTGGTGGTGGTGGTGGTGGTGGTGGTGGTGGTGGTGGTGGTGGTGATAATAGTGAAATAGCATTGCTGGTGGTCGTAGTAATGGTGGTTATGGAGTTCATTGCAATTGTGGTGATAGTGATGGTGGTGGTGGTGGTGGTCGTGATAGTAGTGGTGAAGGTGGTGGTGGTGGTGGTGGTGGTGG
>JAXIVD010002159.1:45121-66402 GCA_036785275.1 Cancer borealis
ACACACACACACACACACACACACACACACACATACACACACACACACACACACACACACACACACACACACACACACACACACACACACACACACACACACATACACTCTCTTTGTTTCTTAATTCTCATCTTCTCCCTCAATTCCACTTTCTTTCTTATTACTCTCCACACCTTTCCCTTCTTCCCTTCCTCTTCCCTTTCTCTTCCTTTCTCCTTCATCTTGACATTCACTCCTGCCTTACCTTCCCTTTTTCTCCCCTTTCCGCCTTACAATATAACACTGACTACGCTTCTGGCCACATAAATACGTAATATATGATACAAATAAGGATTCCCTGATCATAAATTTACCACGTTTCCCTGTCGACTTTGTAATATTCCTTTGTGTCCAGCGAATCTCTATCACGGTGACGGCGCAGGCAAGAGAAATATAGAGTAATCAAGGTGCTACAATTGCTCACACCTTTGTACCAGAAGACAGGTAAGGTGGGGTCATTATTTTCCAGGAGAGAGGGATTTGTAATGTAAAGGGTCAACAGGGAAGGAAGGCTGACTGAGTGACTGGGTGATTACTAGGTTTGGTTAGGTTAGGTTTGGTTAGGTTAGATTAGGTTAGGTTTGTGGAGTGGTGTGTTTCAGTGTGATTTATCGTTGTGCTGTTGTAGTATTTCGATGGTTTAGGGTTAATGTGTTGGAGATGTTTATTTTTTTAACTATTTATTTATTTATTTACTTTCTCTTTCTCTCTCTCTCTCACACACACACACACATACACACACACACACACACACACACACACACACACACACACACACACACACACACACACACACACACACACACACACATATATAAGAGCTAGCACAAAAATTCGTTCTTATTTTCGGGTGTAGATAAATGAAAAAATGCGGATCTAAAATAAAAAAAATTTCCTGATATTTTGGATGAATTCTTGTTTTTTTTTCCAGTGAGATGAAAGAGAGAAAAAAATAGTTCCGTTTTCTATGTAGAATAATGTTTTAAGTAACATTTCAGGGGAATGTTACGTTTGCAATATAGTTCCTTCTTTTGACTGAACTCTACTACTGCAATCAATCAGTCAAGTAGTGAGTGTGTTAATCAATGAGTGTGTGTGTGTGTGTGTGTGTGTGTGTGTGTGTGTGTGTGTGTGTGTGTGTGTGTGTGTGTGTGTGTGTGTGTGTAAATCGTATTATTATTATTAGTAGTAGTAGTAGTAGTAGTAGTAGTAGTCGTAGTAGTAGTAGTAGTAATAATAATGATAATAAAAGTTATAATGATAATAATAAAAGTAATAATAATAATGATAATATTAAAAGGAGGTACAGTCCCATTAACCTTCTTAATAACCATAACCACCACCACCACCACCACCACCACCACCACCACCACCACCACCACCACCACCACCACCACCACCATCAGGAGTACCAAGCATAGCAATAAACCTCGCCGCCCCATCTCACATTTTTCCTTTATACGTCTCCTCACATCCACCTGCGCCGCCTTTTTGCATGCCACAGACGTCCCCTCACTCCCTCACTCCCTTCACTCCCCTCACCCCTTGCTAGTGATGTGTAGGCTTGGTGCAGGGCTGGGTGAGGGGGGGTGGGGGGGCGTTAAGCCTGAGTAAGATATTATATTTCCTCAGTGAACGGACATTGGACACTGCAGAGGGACATGTTTTGTGTTGGTAATACTGATTGATAAAAAAGAAAAGAAATGTATAATCAAGTTTGTTATATAAGAATGTTTTTGTTGCGTTTTTTTTTTTTTTTTGGTTAGTTTTTCATAACATTTTGTCTGCGTGTGTTTTTATCTTTTAACAAGTTTTCGGGTATTTTTGGGGGAGTTTTTCTAAATTTTGTTATCGGTACGTGGGTCTCTTTTTTTTTTATACACAGTAACATACGGCAGACTTTTTTTTTTTTACTATGTTTGTATTCTCTCTTTCTCTTTCTCTATCTATCTATATATCTATCTCTGTCTCACACACATACTCACACACACACACACACACACACTCTCACGCACTCTCTCTCTCTCTCTCTCTCTCTCTCTCTCTCTCTCTCTCTCTCTCTCTCTCTCTCTCTCTCTCTCTCTCTCTCTCTCTCTCTCTCTCTCTCTTCTTTTTTTACACGTTGAATATTAACCTCAAGAGGCAGCGTCCTTAAAAAGGTTCAGGCCTCACCCACCCTCAACTTCAGCTCGCATTTTTCACACTGCGGTCATTCATCACACGCTAAGTGGACAGGTTGCTTCAATATTCTAAGGAAAGCTTGTCCTATTTCCCTCCTTTTACCTCCCTCCTCCCACTCTCTCTCCCTCTCTTTTTTTCTCTCTCCCTCTCTCTCTCTCTCTCTCTCCAAGGATAATTCTCTAATCTGATCAGCAAGATTTTCGTTTTTTTCCTTACATTTTCTTGAAGGAGGAGAAGATCGGTGGAAATGCAAGGTTTACTTAAGGCCGCTTGCGTAAGTTTCCCTAATGTATAAAAAAAAAAAATTAAATCAATGTGGAAAGTGTGATTATATCTGATAAAGTTGTGGAAGGGGGGAGGAGGGGGGGTTAGGGGGTGGTGATTACTTATATAAGATATTGGGAAAATGAGAGGTAATCTGAGGGGGTCGTGTGGTGACGTCATGCCCTTCTTACCCTGTGATTTGCTGGGAAGAGGAGGAGGAGGTGGAAGAGGAGGAGGAGGAGGAGGAGGAAGAGGGAGGTTAAACGATTCTGATATATACAATTTTAATTTTTTTTGATGTGTTCTCGTTAACTCAATAAATACAATTACGTTTGCTATGAGCCGTGTAAAGAATTAAGTGTTTAGCGTGCCTGAGCGATGAATAAATGAATAAAATATATGAATAAACCTGACGGATTTTTACTGTTCAGGGGATTGACACGTGGATATAAACTTTAAAAAATATAAAAAATCCTATGTTAGACTGACGTTGGTGTAAATTTTGTTCTCTCTTTTTTGCAATTCTCACTAGATATAATTTCTTGTACTTGTTCTTTTGTTCTCGCTACGATGCTCGGTTTTTTATGCTCGTGTTTGCCTGTTAGATCGTAAAAAAAACATGTGTCACAGTTAACAGCAACAAATTTTCTTTCGTCGCCTCAGTCAGCACTTTGTCGCGTCATGTCAATCTTGTTTTTAATCTTTACAACGTTGTGTGACATACGTGATCGACCTTGACACTTTGATCATCTTTAAGAGAAGCTAAATATTACGTTAAACTGTTGATAAACTGAGCGATGCATCATGTAACATTATTCTAAACATAAACGAAAATACATATTAAGGATTATAACCAAAATAATAAATAATGCAAAAATCTTTCTCTTAAAAACGCATGAAAGAAAAATATAAGTAAGGAATTAGAATTTGGTGACCATTTTCACACATCAATTTTTAGTTATATTTCTTTATAGAGTTGTTGATATTTCTTAAACGTACAAATCTCCACATTTTTCTTTGCCTTTCATCAACCACCATTACTATTAGTTTTCTCTCTCACCCTCCTTCCTACTCCTACTGGCATAAATTCTCCTCCTCTTCCACCACTTCCTCCTCCTCCTCCTCCTCCTCCTCCTCCTCCTCTTGTTGAAGTTAGTGGACTGGTAAGCCTCAGGTGAGTTTTACAGCACAAGTTGAAGGGTGTGTCGCCATGGAGTCGAACAGCTCACAGCTTAATTCCATTTGGGAAGGAAAACGGAGCAAGCATCGAGGCGTCAATTTATTTCACCAATTATAAGTTTGGACTTTGTGGGCAGCGATTCATGCCGAAACTTTACCCCCGTGCCAGGCGAAGGTTGTGTGTGTGTGTGTAGGTGGGTAGGGGGGGGAGGGGCGTTGAGAGATGGGTAGGGGTTGGTGTATTTTCGTGGTAATGTAATGTCGTATTTGTAGAAGTAATAGCAGTAGTAGTAGTAGTAGAAGTAGTAGTAGATTTTTTTAATACACATAATACACATAACAAAAAAATCTTAAATACACCAATAGGAAGAAAAAATAACATTATCAAAAGTCGTTGCATATATAAGTTCAAATCATCATATATACATTCCTTCAAAACAATATCTATCCCAACTAACTTCTTCAATAACTATACACTTCAGAGCATATTAAGTGGGAAGGAAAGTTACCCTGGATTATTAACGTGATATTTACTCTCTAAAGTAAATTAATTTCACTAATTATCTAAAGGTGTTGCACTGTATACCAAGTCTGGTCCTTTTCTTTTTCCCCCTTTTTTCCCGGCATAATTTAAGCTAATTACCTTTACGATGTTGTAGATATTTTAAAAGTTGAGGAAATTGTGTTCTAAATGAATGGACAATGTTATGACTTGGGCTCTATTATGAGTATTGGTTAATCATGTCTCTCTCTCTCTCTCTCTCTCTCTCTCTCTCTCTCTCTCTCTCTCTCTTTCTCTCTCATTTACTTACTTTAATTCATGTTTTCTCTTCTTTGTTTTTTATTCTTTTATTTTTGCTTGGGAGGGAGAGGGGAGAAAGGGAAGAATCTTTATTTTTTACATTCATTTCTTTTCATTCCTTGCTTTCCCCCCTTGACTTTCCTTTGTAATTCTCCATTCCTCTTGTCTTTTACTAAACTTTCATCTGTCTCCATTCTCTCTCTCTCTCTCTCTCTCTCTCTCTCTCTCTCTCTCTTCTCTCTCTCTCTCTCTCTCTCTCTCTCCTCTCTCTCTCTCTCTCTCTCTCTCTCTCTCTCTCTCGTGGCAGTGTTGATCCAGTCCCCCCTCCATAGAAGCTCCATTTTCTGTGACTTCGTAGAGATGGGACAGTCAGTTTGTTATTGTTTTCTATTTTTTTTTTATCTAGAGTCCAATTAAGCATAATTCTTCCAGCTGCGAGATTTCCAAGTGAGGGGAAACTCATTCTTATTGTCTTAATGCATACCTGTTTCCCTTGTTGTATTTATTAGTAGCGGAGAGAGAGAGAGAGAGAGAGAGAGAGAGAGAGAGAGAGAGAGAGAGAGAGAGAGAGAGAGAGAGAGAGAGAGAGAGAGAGAGAGTAAAGGTCATTACCATAAGACAGTATTGAGCGCCTACAGCTAATAGGAGAGGATTCCACGGAACTCACCTCGGCTTCACTGTGTGGTGGTGGTGGTGGTGGTGGTGGTGTTGGTTGATTTGGTGCTCCTGTTATTGGTATTGCTAGTAGTGGTGTTATTAGTGTAGTTTAAGTGGTGTTGCTAGCGTTTATAGTAGTAGTAATAGTGGTAGTAGTAGGAGTAGTAGTAGTAGTAGTAGTAGTAGTAGTAGTAGTAGTAGTAGTAGTAGTAGTAGTAGTAGTATCTCATCATCATCATCATCATCACAGGTAGACAAGATGCAGTGTAGGTGAGGTCAGTAAGTCATTCTGACAAGCAGTGACCCACAACGCCCCTTGAATTAAAATCAATACACATTTGTTTTAATTATGGCTGGCTTCCTGGGTTGAAGTGCGTGCATGCGTGCTTTCGGGTGTGTATGTGTGTGTGGGTAAGTGAGTGAGAGAGAGAGAGAGAGAGAGAGAGAGAGAGAGAGAGAGAGAGAGAGAGAGAGAGAGAGAGAGAGAGAGAGAGAGAGAGAGAGAGAGAGAGAGAGAGAGAGAGAGAGAGAAAAAAAAGAGAGAGAGATGCAGGTGAAACATATTACCAGTTTTCTTTTATTTGCTGAGCTTTTGTCATCATAAATAAAAGGAATATTCATAAAACTCCTTCTCTTCCTCCTCCTCCTCCTCTTTCCTTTTCCTCTTCTTCCTCCTCCTCGTTCTGAACACTTTATTCGTAATATTTCTATCAATAGCATCATACCTTGATCTTTCAACAAACCTTTTCATCTCACACAGTCAACTAACAGACACAAATCACCACTAGAAACCATCACACACTCACCTCGCCAAAGAATACTGAAATACTACACCTTTTACCATACACATACATCACAGGATTTCACAAACACATTCCAACCCAATACTTTTCTTCGATTCTCTTATCCATGTCTGAGTGAACATTTGTCAGCGGTGCATAAAGCCATATGTCTGCAGATTGTCCCTGTCATCGCTAGACTTGATCCAAACATGATCTCTTCTCGTTTATCTTCCGTGCATCGCTGAGTCTTGCACGCTGTGACCTCAATGTATCTTAGAGCCAAAGTTTCACGTCTACGTTTTTCCATTAGGGGACTTGAGGATGCCCTTGCGTGCCTTATCTCAAAGTAGCGTTCAAGGAATTATCAGATTTCCGGAAAAGTTGTAGAAATTACTGACTTAACATCTATTCCGGTCACATTATGTTTTTTCTTCGATTAGAGTTCATGGTTAGCTTTATAGTCATTTTTATCTCTTTATTATTTAGTTCTTGGGATCCACGTGAACCCTTGGAGGCTGTGCGGCAGCTGTCATGTCTCCCAGGCCTGAATCAGCATACGGGAGGAACCTGCTGTTTGGGTCCAAGAGAGGGAGGGAGGGAGGGAGATTGAGGATGTCGAGTCACAAGGAAATTCAAGTCAGTCAGCACGTTCCCTCTCGCTGATGGACCGCAGGAGTGTGCTCACCCTGTGCTTGTTGCCTCCTACAACAGAACAAGGCTGTATCGTGCTTGATCCAGGATGGGTTTAGGGTGTGTTGTGGAAGCACTTAGCTGAGCGCCCACGTCCGGCACCTCAGTCTTCCGGGTGCAGAGTGTGTTCCTTAAATCACGGGTGTATATTCTGGCGGGAGATCCAGCCCAGATACTACATTGATTCAACCTCACTGTGTATACTTACTTGTGTCTCTGAGTTTGGTCTGGATCGTATATTCTGTTTGTCTATATCCTTCTCCTTATCTCATGTTGTATCTTTGCTTTGTTTATCCATGGTATTGTATTGGAAATTCACGTGTAAAGCATTTGTATACTTCTTTCAGTATATTTTGTTTATATACTTTATTTCATTGTTTCATATTTTTCCCATGAACTGAAAGGTAAAAGTACACGTCAATTAACCTGTATTGTAATGGCGTTGATCCGACTCACTCCATCGGATCAGCTTGAAAGAATCATGGTGTTACACAGAGGGGCAGCGTTGATGATGCTCTGCCACACATTCTATACACTCACTCCCACCACCTCCCACTCACACTCCATCCTACACCTGAAAAAAGCTCTGTGTTTCTATTCAATCACACATGTATGAAAACCTTCGTGTAAAGTAATCAGTTAAGAAGTTGATAAACAATCTGAATATATCCTTCACGTCCCACTCCTGCTGCCGAAGGAGTGAAGGAGGAGGAAGGATGTAAGGTCTTTGTTACTCCCACTTGTTAGCTTAGCACAAGGGTGTTGGATCTCCTTCAACATGACCTCGTTATCAAAAAGCCATTGGATTAGGAACACAAGTGGCTCCCCTAAAAATATCTGATAAAAATAATAAAAACACCATATTATATATAATGTTATAGCATCTTCCTTCCTTCCTTCAGCTATTCGATATTCCCTAAGAATATTTTATGTACAACTTCCAGCCTTCACCTCCTCCCTCATTCTCCTCTCTTCCTATTTTTCTTCCATCCTGCTTTCTTCTCTTTATTTTTCCTTCCCTCATTTCCATCAATCCTCCATTTTTTCCCCTCCCTCACACTCTCCCTCTCTGGCCATCCATTTGTGATCCTCCAATCCCCTCCCATACCCTTTCTCTCTCTCTCTCTCCCTCATTCCCTTCCTTCATCTCTCCCTTCCTCCCCCAGGTCATCGAATTCCAATCTGCTGCCACTTCCCCCCCAATGTGTGGCTGTACTGTTGCCTCCCACTCCATGGTTTACTGCACTGTTTTGGTCTCTCTCGCAAAGGTCTCGACAACTTTTATTTCCTTTTCCAAACGAACAGTCTCTACGCTATGCTTAAATGTCGGTAGGAATGACAATCTTGAGAGGGGAAAGGGTGTAGACAATTGTGGAATGGGCGTAGGGAATTATTGAGTACAGTGTATGCGTGACGGCTTGGAAGTCTTTCACTGCACGCCCACATACGGAGAGGAATGAAAAACTGTTTAAAACTGTGAGGCAGGGAAGTGAAATTCATAGGGGTTTCAGGGCGGAAGAAAATGTCTCTCATGAATCTGCCGAGAATGGAGGAGGAGGAGGAGAAAGAGGAGGAGGAAGAGGAGGAGGAGGAAGGAGGGAGGATACATTTTAAGTAAGGAAAAGACCATGGTAAGTGGCTGAAGACAAAGGGGAAGGAACTGTCCTCTTAAGTGTCTTAGGCGAGGAAGAACAAAGATAATTATCAAATATACATAATTTACACAGCTTGAAACACTACAGAAACATATGACCCTTTCAAAATAATTAAATGTTAAATCTCAATACATGAATAACACTTATGTAGCTTTAATCTGTATTCTATTGAGTTTATGTAGTGGTCAAGGGGTTAGGGATTACATTGAAGTGAAGGTATTAGGATAAGTCGTCATGGTAACTAGATGTATCAGTCAGTGGTGTGTATCTCCCTTTGGTGTTGTTCAGGTGTAGCCACAAGGGTGATGAAGGATGACTTAGTGGTGATCAGGGTGAGAGTGGTGATTTAGAGGACAGGGTGACTGACAGTGGTGGCTCTGAGTTAGTTAATAGTGACTTATTGTGACTTAACGTTGATGTAACGTTATCAACAAGAGTTTATAGTTAAGGAAAGATAGAATGACTTAAATATATAAAGATGCTGTTTAGGTAATACGACTGTTCTTTTCGTTTTTCCAGTTATAAATTGCTGTAAATTGCTGTATTGAGTCACTGTATTTGCATTGTATTTTACGTGAATCAAAAATTATATCATACAGCATTGACTAACTGTATAACATTATATATATCCACAAATTAACTATGCAGCATAAACCATCATTCTCCTTTAAATTACAGCATCAGATAACTAAGTACAGCTCTAACATACTATTCAAAAATACATAACGTTACTAATTACTGTATTCATCCTATCTACATCCTGTTTTTCATCTTAATTCAGCTGTCGTGTGTGTATGGAGGCGAGGCGGTACAGCTGCAAGGCGGTGAGAGTTGTCATAAGACTTTGTTATTGTGCAGCAGCTTTAATAATTGCCGAGTCTTGCCTTGGGTGGGGGGGGGGGGGCAGGAGGGGGGGTGCATTGGGGCGGGTGAGGGAAGAGGGGTGAGGTGGGGTGGGTGAGGGAAGGTGGGAAGAGAGAAGAGGAGAAGGGTTAGTCAGATGGTTACTGCTAGTTGTGTGTGTGTGTGTGTGTGTGTGTGTGTGGGTGTGGGTGTGTGGTGTGTGTGTGTGTGTGTGTGTGTGTGTGTGTGTGTGTGTGTGTGTGTGTGTGTGTGTGTGTGTGTGTGTGTGTGTGTGTGTGTGTGTGTGTGTGTGTGGTATTGTTTTTTTTTTCATCTATTCTTCTCTTCACTCTTTTTTATTTATTTTTATTTTTTTTCCTCCATTATTTATAAGCTCAGTCATAGATTTAAATTTTCTTCCCTCGACGTTCACTTGCTTTTTCAGTGACTTTTAATTACCAAAGTTTTTCCTAATTAATGGAATTATCTCCTAGCATATTGCTGCCTTGTTAATAATTAAAACAATATCCTTATTTATCCCTTATCTGCAAATAATAATCTAGCAACACCATCTTATTCATTATCACCCTTTTCTCTAATTACACATGCGTATTTTCGTTTCCCTAATCATCATCATTAGTGCTTCTCCCGCCTTGCATTACCACAATTGTCCTGTTGATTATTACTGGCATTTTAATTCTCATCGTCTCTTTTTTGAGCTTCTCTCCCTAATGAGGCATAACAGCGTCCTCAGGGTATTCCTCGCAGGCTTTCCTAGAAGGGCTTAGAGTCCAGAGCCACCGTCAGTAATGGCTTGAAAGGGATAGAGATAAGAATAGTCTAATAATTAACGTAAAGAGAGAGAAAGAGAGGAGAGAGAATAAAAAACAGATGGGGCAATAAATGGTGAATATTGTCCAGGCGAAAAAGGATGAGGAAGAGGAAATGGAGGAGGAGAGGAGAGGAGGAGGAAGAGGAGGAGGAGGAGGGGGAGATTTTGAGGTAAACAGAGGGAGAGTCACGTTTCCCCGTCAAGATGAACCCTTCTGGTAAACTTTGCGCAGAGGACAGAAGGCCATTTCGTGCCTCCCCATCGACGAGCTGCTGGAGTGGCCGTCTGCTGAAGGTGATTTACGCTTAATGACTTGACGCAGACCCTTACCTCAAAGCTGTATTTATAGGTCTTCCTCCTCCTCCTCCTCCTCCTCCTCCTCCTCCTCCTTCTCCTCCTCCTCCTCCTCCTCATCCTTTGTTGTCCTTCTGTCCTTCAGTTTTTATGCTGAGTGTTCGTTTTTTCCAGTTTTTTTCATGTTATTTTTACGACTATTAAGCTATTTATGGTTTTTTGTGCATGATTTTCTTATTATTTCATGCATTTCTCCTTTTTACATCATTTTTTATTCTTTAATTTTACGCCAAAAGTACACTTGACACCATAAATTTATCACCTGTAATTTTTGGCCACACCTGTAGAGCGCTAAGATAAACTTTCAAAATCCTCTTCTTGTTTTTTGATAGCGATAGAGATTTGGATTTGTGAGACGCTGAGTATTCACATATCACTTGTATTAATGCCTTGCTGGGGGAGGGAGGGAGGAAGAGAAGGAGAGAAGGTAGGAGAGAAGGAGGGAATGAAGGAGAGAAGGAGAGAAGGATGGAGAGACAGTTATCGCTAATGCATGAGACCTCTTGCTTGAAATGGATCTAAAGTGGTAAATATTGGAATGTCTCCCTGCTTCTCCCTCCTCATCTTGTATCGCTATCCTTCTCTTTACTCTTCCTTTTCCTCCTCCTCCTCCTCCTCCTCCTCCTCCTCCTTCTCTTTCTCCTTCTTGTTCATGCCCGAGTCTTTTCTTTTCTTTTCTTTTCTTTCTCCTCTTCCTTCTCCTCTTTATCCTTCTCATTATCGGCCTTTTTCTCATTCACGATTCCTTCACCTCCTCTTATTCCTCCTCCTCCTTCTCTTCCTCCTCCTTTTATTCCTCCATTTCCACTTACACTTCTCCTTTCCTTCTATTATTTCCCATTCCCTTTATTTCCTTAATGCTAAGCCATCTCTTCTTATTGTATTCATTATTCTATTGTTCCTTTCTATTGCTTCGTTTATCCGTTTATTGCTTCCTACTCTCCTGTCCTCGTTCCACTGCCTTACTGCCTCTCGCTCTCTTTCTCTTTTTCTTTTTCTTTTTTTGCTTTTTTTCTCTCTCGATTTGCTTTGGTTTTAGTTGTATTCCAAAAAAAGATTTGGATTAATTTTTTCTTCCCAATCTCTCTAATGTTTTTTTTTTTTTTTACAGGAGTTACAAGAGACTTAAGATAAATTGCTGATTAAATATTTAGATAATGATGGACCAACAAAATAACAGATAGGCAGACAAAAAAATTAATACATAAAACTAACCAAATGAAAATAACAGAATTAAATATATTTTTTTACTCGTTAATTAAAAAAAAAATGTATAATCCAAAACATACCAGTTACTGTAAAATTGTAAAAAAAAAAAAAAAAACTATTTTTTCGTATATTTTATGTAAACTTAATAGAAACGACAGAGAAAAAAAAATATAACTAAAAAAACTATGCATGGAATTGTTTATATATTTCCATCTTATACATTATACATTATTATATTTTAACATTCTCTTCCCTCAAATACATGATCAACTATTTTTCATCATTTAATCAACATTATATATTCCTCCCTATCATCTCTTCTCCTTTTCCTCCATTTTCCTTCATGTTCCTTCCTTCATCATAATTCTTCGTCATTATAAATTTTTCACTATGATATTCTTTTTCTTTCTTTTTTTTCCCTTACTATATACTCCTCCCTCCATGGTCTCTTTCCCCTGTCTCTTATATCTCCTCCCTCTCCCCTTCCTTCCTTCTACCACCCTCGTAGCTTTCCTCCCACTCCCTCTCTCTCTCTCTCTCCTTCCCTCCCACACACCTGCCTAACTCACTCTCTCCAGCTTGCACACCTGAATTTACGCGTCTAATCAAGGTGGCTGAGGTAAGAGAGAGAAGTGAGAGGAGAAAGGGACATTGTAATGCCTACTACGAGGAAGGATATTACCTGTCCACTAATTGCTGCGGGGAGAGGAAAAGGGGAGGGAGGGAGGAAGGGAAGGATGGAAGGGAGGAAGGGAGGGAACAAAGAGGAGGGAAGGAAATATATAAATGAAGAAATTGAGTAAAATTTTAGGGTGTTTGTTCTTTTATTTTTGATTTTATTCATTATCTATATTCATCATCATCTGGTTTGCATTCAAATTGTAAAATTAATTAATTATGTGAATTGAACTGCCAGAATGAAAGGAAAGACAAGCAAGAAGAAAAAGTGACATACATACATAGTCATGAATGCATGTATGGTTGCATACATGTATACATAAAGACAGATAGACAGACACAGACAGGCAGGCAGGCAGGCAGGCAGGCAGGCAGGCAGGCAGGCAGGCAGGCAGGCAGGCAGGCAAGCAGGCAGGCAGGCAGGCAGGTAGGTAGGTAGACAGGGTTACCACACACACGAACGAACACAGCCCAAAAAGCAACACATTAAACAGTCATACATTACATGTGTATGTGCAATTTCATACTTTACACAAAATATAATATGTACGGCAAATTGCATACATTAATATATTAGAATTTAACGTGAAAAATCCACGAGTTTAACTTTGATGCAATAAAAGTGTTTAGGGGATCATTCACTGCACTCTATTGCATATATATATTTTTGACTTCTGTGTGTTTAATATTCACTTATAATGCTTTGTTGCATCGTTTCAAAACTGCATAAACGTTGATTATAGATGGCGTGAGAATGTATAATATTATTTCCTCAAAGTATTTTATGTTATTGGATATTGTTATGGTATTTGAAATCATAAAGTAGAAATATATATTAGTACAAATGACTCGCTCGTACTGTTCGGTGAGGTGACTAAAAATTATTGTATTATTATATTTTGTGTTTTGAAGAATTACGTATCACATCATAAATGTTTTCGTCTGCATTAATTTATGTGCAATGTCAATAAATAGTTGGTGTTTGTAATGGTTCATGTGCTATAAAGGTTTACAATTTATAAATATTTAGTGTTCAAAAGTTTATTATTTATTTCCATGTGTTATTCATCAATACTTCAATCGCAAACAGACGCTCTGAGAGGAAGTTGGGTCAATAAATGTGATCTGATTCTCTTACACAACCGACCATTTTGAGATAAGAGCAGTAAAGTTAACAGTCCAGTCTTACAGATGCGATTTCTGAGCTTCTGACGTTTGGAAGGTCAGCGCAGTCAGCAATAGTTGAAGGATGACAAGAGACGATCGTGCAAGTTCGCGGGTTCATGGGCAGTATTTCCTCGGTCGTGCATCAAAGCCTCAGCTCGCTTCGTTCCTCTTGGGTCAGGAACTCCCAGTGCAGTCAGGGGAACTTGGCCCATCATTACTGCATCCGGGGCTGTTGAGGGAGGGTAGTAAGTCTTGTACCGAGTCGTGAGGAGGTGGTGTAGTGGACGCAAAACATACTTAGTAATACATAAGAGTGAGAAACTAACAATTAAGAATATTTTAGGAGTATTTCAATGATGCGAGTAGAGATAGTCCTATGTCCTGTCCTATGTCCACCCATAATACATGTTTTTTTTACGAACCAAACAAACACCAGCTCAAGAAAGAAGATAGAACACTCGAACGCGCAATTTCGAAACTTTTAACGACACTGACTCACCGAAACCATTTACTAGTCGTTCACTCACACACCTTCCCCCTCACCCGACCCTCCACTTTGCATACCTCACACTCAAGCGTATTCAGACTTTATTAACAGTAGGAATGATAATACAGAGCAGCGGCAAAACGGACCGCTGGGCAAATTAGACAATACACGCAAACGAAGGTAGGTAGTGACGATGTAAATGAATGAGTAAAAGGCGGGAGGTTGGGAGGGATTTCGTAGATTTGGTGTTGGAATTGGGGCTTCATTCTGTGCGATGGTGGATGAAAAGGTATGTTGATGTCGCACGTTCTCTCGCAGCGCTGGGAGACGTAAATTGGATGGAGAAACATGAGAGTGTGTCAGCTCTGTCCAGTAAGAGTGTTTGTTGCAGCTGTTTGTGTTTTATTTTCATTGCCTCGCTCTTTCTCTCTCACTTTTTTTTTGTCCTCTCTCTCTTTCTTTTTTTTTCTTTTTTTTTCTCTCGCTGTCTATCTCGTCGTTGTAGTATATTTTTCGACCTACTCTGTATTGTGCATTAATGTTATTTTTTGTGTATATGTGTGTATGTGTGAGTTTTTTATGTTTTTTTTTAGGTGTGCATGTGTACGTGTGTGCCATGGATAAGCGCCCCCCATCCACTCCACCTCAGCCCCGGTCACGTCCTTTTACATAACAGCACATTCCATTGAGGCAAAAATGCACGCTGCTCAAACTCCAGGAATCGCGGTGCAGCTGAGTGCAATATTCATACTACTAGTTTTGTGATGCAAGTGTTTCCATTCTCTTATATCTTCTAACATTGGTGAAGTTTTTGTCTTTCCTTATAATTCTTAGTAATCATTCTAAATCAAGTGCATAGGTTTTAATTACATGATAGTTGTGTTACCTTTGTCATACTTGCTTTGCTACAAGTTTTTCTTTGTCATGTTTAAAGGTTGGTATTTATACGCTAGCCTCTACTTGTTACTATTCCCGCTACATACACGCTACACTTTACTTACGCATTGTTTAAAGTTGTCATTTGTTTTTATTGTAAGTGTTGGTGTTTTAATTTTGTTTTCAATGGTGTTCTCTATTTGCTCCATGTCGAAATAAACAATTTTTCTTTTGTATATATTTTTTTTTTGTCTTGAATTTAAATAATGAAAGGTGGAAATTTGGCTGTTTCGTCGTTTTTGAAAGTAAGCTTTATACTTTTTGTTAGTATGTATAAGCTTTGCAGAGGTTTTAGTAATGTGTTTCGTCTTTCTAGTCTCGGTTTAAATCATCATAAAGAAATAGTTTTGCTATCATCACATAATTCTATTGAAGTGTATTGTGTTTAAGAAGTAAAGAACATTAAAGAAAATATATATATACCACATGGAAAGTTAAACTTGAAGCTCCCTCGTACAGCCTCACCTTGAATCATTGTTATTGTAATACTCTAAAGAATTACTACATATGAGTCTCAGTTCATTGATTTTAGAAAGTCTCGCTCCTGTACTATCTTATTGAAGTGACAATTGTTAACTAACTTTAATTTACAGATTTTTTTTGAGTTTACAAAATATACAAATTCTCACATTCTTCCCATTTAGAAGCGACAGTTAGTGGCCAAATTTCCCCCACGTATATTTCACGCCACTTCATTTATGTAAACAGAAATACATATAAATGAAAACATGTCACTCTCCTGCTGACTTAACTAAGAGTGTGGAATTGTTACGTGAGGCTCAGCAATATGGGATGAGCAGTGCAGCTCTGCGTGCTGGCCTCACTGCACCACCATCAGTTATGCATCATGGTGCTTCGCGTTATTAAACTGCATCGCGTCGTGTTACCCGCGAGCCACCCAGACCATTTCCGTCCGTCTGACCGTTGGTGTTGCTGGTGCGAGGTGCGTGACGCTCGACACTGAACACGACCCATAAGTCCTGTGCTCGTGCGGCGCCAGACAACATTCACCTTAAAATATACTCGGATTAACTTGAACAAAGGGAGCGAAGTGATGTATGCGTCCCAAGACCACCTTCACAACTCTCTAAGGACAGTTGGATGGCATTACCGACACTAGTATTGGTTTTGGCGCGAATTGTGAAGCTGTGAAGCGATTACATACAAATTCCACGCGAGACTGTTCTCTTGGGGTTCAGTAAAGCGACTCCCGCGAGGCATGGCGGTGACGCTTTTTCCGGGTGTTGCTCCCGAAAATTAGCTTAATGGACCCGCCTTTGAGAAACGTGTGGGTGGCGCGACCATGGAGAAGAGGAGGAGGAGGAGGAAGAGGAGGAGGTGTAGGAGAAGGAAGAGAGACAGATAAAAAGAATGAGAAACAAGCCGAAACAAGAAGCACTGGAATAGAAACATGGAACGGACATATGAGAGTCGTGAAGGGAATATAAAGAAAGGAAGGAATGCTAGTGGCTGTTAGGACGACAACCACACACTAACTTCTTGGAAAAGGGGGACATAAGACCGCTCTTCCCTCGCCTCCTCCTCCCTTCTCTCTTTCTCTCTTTATATATACAATTCACATCACAAAGACTGACTCCATTGTCGTAAATAACTTAATTTCGATGCAGACCAGAGAGCACCGCACGTTTTGAAGACAATGACCAGCAAGAACTTCTCTCATTCCTGCTCCGTGGACCATAAGGATGAAAGGAGGATGGGAAAATTAACAGAAAATGGAGAAACATCTGCATTGAAAGGAAATTCAGACACAGATCGTCGTTGCGTAATCGCGTGTATGTGTTTTGTAAAGCCAGAAGCAGCGGCAGGATTTGGTATTAGGTTCGATGCTGTGAGGTAATAAAGAAATCAAACTGTTATATGATTTCTGATTTCAGTGTTGTTTTTTTTCTCTTGTATCTGACGCACTATCTTTTTCTTTTAAATAATGCCTTTTTCTCTCTCTTCTAATTACGTGCATTAGCTTAACGTTGATTCTCATGTACAGATTATTGTAGGATTTTCATCATGTATCAAAAAAGAATCTTTGCGCCTTACTTTCACGTTATATTTCCGTTGTTTACTATTGGATACGTAAAGTCATTCTTGTCGACATTTTCAAGTATTGAGTTTTGAGTTTTGGAGGAATGGAAAGGATATTTGTTGTGTGTTGTTTGCTTGCCAACGAGATATGAATATGAAAGGACTTTGATGTGTCTTCATGGGGTTGTGGTTGTGGTTGTGGTTGTGGTTGTGGTTGTGGTTGTGGTTGTGGTTGTGGTTGTCGTGGAGATATTCAGTAAAAGTATTCAGTATGCTCTTTATTTGTCTTCTTTTTTCTCACCGGCTGTATAACATTTTACACATTTTTTCAGCAAATACTTATAATTTAATGGTGTCTATAATTTGTACTCACGTAATATATTTTGCAGCATTTTAACATTTAATACTTATGAGATTAAAACAAATAATTTCACATATTACCGTGACAATAATAGCGAAAGAGTGTATACGATTTTTTTTTTTTACAAACTCACAGAAGAAAAAATATTCCAGAAAAATAAATTAAATATCTACACCAGTAACATGAACACCAGAAAAGAAAATGAAAATATGAAAAGAAAACGGAGATAGAAAAAGTTTATTACTGGGAAGGTGACGGTGAGGCAGGAGGTCACTGGGACGGTCTGTCAGGTGAGCGAGATAAAGCCGTATCTTTACCTTACATGGTCGACAGGTAAGCGTCTCTACGAGGGATAATTGAGGCCAGGTGTCCGCGGCGACCATTTTCTGTGGCAAGTGAGGTCGTGGAGCTGTCCTGTCAGCGAAAAAATGGAAAAATGAAGAAAAAAAATGGAAAATCCTTGAAATGGACACCGAACTTAAGAAAAAAAATGTCAGAGTTAAATATTTTACGTTTCATTATCTTCGCCTCGTCTCCAGGTGTCGTAAGGATTCTAATTACCTGTATTTAAGGTACTAGATGGTCTCAGGGTCTTCAGTAACTCACAGCGCGATTGCATACGTGAGAGAAAAACTATCCTAACATACTAAACACTCGATTGTGGAGAGAAATCTTGAATGCTGACAACGATACTTTATGATTGCCTTTATCAAGTCACGGCTGGACTGAAAAACGAGAAGGAAAAGGAGAACGAAAAAGTAAAGTTAAAAAGGCGAGAGGAGAGAGAGAGTGAGAGAATGAGAGAGTGAGAGAGAGAGAGAGGAGAAAATCGACGGAATTCCCTCATAGCCAGCAGGTGGAGTCTATTTGATAAAGCTTTATGTATATGAAAGGCTTTTCCGAATAAGGTGTCCTCATTTAGAAGCGTCACCAGCCCATAGTGTTTGCGGGGACGTGAAATACGACCCACTATTACCTTCCTTTAAAGCCGCTTGTCCATAGAGACTTTCAAACCAGCGGGGAGGCGAGAGGAAGGAAACATGGGAGACCAAATGAAAAGAATTGGAAGGTCGGAAGGAGAGGAGGAAAGTGCAGATGGTGAAAAAAAGGGAAGAATACGATGAGAAGGAATATTAAAAAGGGAAGGAAAGAGGGAGCGAGTTGGGTCTTTTGCATAGCGGCTCTCTGATGGAGCTTAATGGGAACACGCGGCGGTGGGGGTGAAGGTAATATATGACCGGTGACAGCAGGGTGGAGAGAGAGAGAGAGAGAGAGAGAGAGAGAGAGAGAGAGAGAGAGAGAGAGAGAGAGAGAGAGAGAGAGAGAGAGAGAGAGAGAGAGAGAGAGAGAGAGAGAAATATACATAGAGAGAGAAGGTGATGTTACAGCTATATATAAAGACAGACAGACATATTAGTAAACATAGACAAGAACACAGAAAAAAAAATATGAACAAAGAGTGCAGACATACAAACATACAGACTGACAAATACATACAGTAGCTTAATGACACCTGAATTTTAAAGAGCAACCCCCCCCCCCCGCCCACATACACAACACAGGTTTAGCGGTACAGGTGCAGTCAGGGTAGCAATTAGAGTGGAAGAAGGGCACCATTAGCACACCTTACCCTCACGGCGCGGCTACCTGTAGTTACCCGGCTCACACACGCCAGGTAACGCCTAAGGGACACAGTGAGGCCGAGACACGCGACACGATCCTCTCCCCTACTATTACCTAACACACACCTAACCTAACCTAACCTAACCTAACCTAACTTTACCACGTCACTCCACATTGCTCCACTTCTCCACCTCTGTAATGCATCACCACATATCACCACTAGCTATATGACCTCACCACCTAAGCACACCACATTACTCATCACTACCTCATAACTTCCTGCCTTTTCCATCATCATTTTTTCTCTCGCAATCATGGGTCTTAAGTTCATTCTTCATCACCACCACCACAACCACATCAAAGCTAAAACACAAAGTAACACACCCCTAGTACCATCACCAGCATCACTACCAACACGGTCACCACACTACCACCACCACCACCACCACCATCACCACCATCATACCTCACCAGCATAATTGCAACACATCTCACTTCAATGCTCTGCTCTTGTAATCTGGTTTTCCTTCACTGCCACACGAGTTTCAAGGGGAGTCTTGGTTATAATTTCACTTCATTGTTCGCTTGACGAGAATCTATTTCCAGACGGTACAGAAATGAGATGAAGAGGCAGAGCTTGAGTATGTAATGACTTTTATTGAAGGAGCGGTGGCGAGGATCAGGGCGTTAAGAAGGTAGTGGAGGTGGTAGGGGAGGGGTGAGGGGTGAGGGGAGGACGTAGGGGTGAGAAAATAGGGTGAGGATAAGGGTGAGGAAGTTGATGGAATATTTTTTTATTCCTCTCCATTCTTTAAAAGGGAAATGAATATGAAAGGGAAGGAAAGAAGGATGGAAGGAAAGATTTAATGACATTGATATTATGCTGGTTCATGGTATTAAAAATGGGCTTTCATCATGTTACAAAAGAGGCAGATTTAGTGTATTATAAAATGACAATGTGTTACGTTAAATTGCATGGATGAAAATTGGTAAAATACAATCCCTTTGGGTATAAGTATGTTGTCTCAATATTTATTTTTCTTGTATTAACTTTTATTCTTTTCTCTGTATTTAAAGGATTCATATATGTTTCCAATTTAAGGGAAAACAGAAAGGGAAAACTGAAAGGGAAACAAAACAAAAATAACACACATACACATACATAAAAAGTGCCCTAGTTTTATAATTTACGAACACCATTTTCCGGGGCTCTTCCTTTGGCTCCAGACAGACGTGCAGCTCCGGCCTTCCTGACACACTGCTCGCTAGGAGACTGACACCAAAAATTAACTTCCAACTCATTCCTCCTGGGATTTTATAGTCCTTTTATATTGCCTTTGTTACTATACTTCTTATTATTATCATTATCATTTTTGTTATTATTATTATTATTATTATTATTATTATTATTAATATTATTATTATTATTATTATTATTATTATTATTATTATTATTATTATTACTATCATTACAATTACTATTTTCAGAAGTTAAAATTGACATCTCATACCAATTAGCAGGGACGAAAAAGTTTGATTTATTGCTTTATAATTAGTAGGAAAACAGTAATTATTTCCGTCACTCTTCATTGAGGGATAAAAACACACATTTTTTACAACACATTTCAAATTCCTAATCATTTTATGTTTCTACAGACAAAAAATATCACCCAAATCAGAAAATAATTATATATATATAAGACGTGACAGCATTAAAATATATACAGTATAACAGACAGACAGACAGACAGACAGACAGGTATACAGACAGGTGAACAAATGAATAGAAACACCCACAGGTCAAGTTTAGAAGGTCAAAAGAGACTACGTGACCCTACACTGGTCCTCTGTATTATGACCTGCGAGTAATTGAATAGTGAAGGAGGAGGAGGAAGAAGAAGAGGAAGAGGAGAAAGAAGAGGAGGAGGAAAAGGAAAAAGAGGAAGGGACGAGGATGGGCAGCCGGAGGGACAAGAGGAAGATAAAATAGAATCAAGAAGAAAGAAAGATGAAAGAGAGAGATAGAACGTAATAGAAAATGGATCAAAGGAAAGTTAGGTTAAAAAGCAGTACAAAAAAAAAAAGAGTAGTAGTAGTAGTAGTAGTAGTAGTAGTAGTAGTAGTAGTAGTAGTAGTAGTAGTAGTAGTAGTAGTAGTAGTAGTAGTGACAACACGAAAGAAAAATAAACAAAAATGGAGACTGAAAGATGAACAGTAAGAGTAGGAGTAAGAGGCGAAGAAGGAGAAGGAGAAAGAGGAGTAAGAGCAAACACAGAAAATAAGAGAGAAAGAGGACTGAGACAATAAACTTTAGTCCCGCCAAGATCCTGTAAATGGAATCCCTAAGCAGATAGAGTTTGACCACCAGGAGTAGTTTTAGGACATGCTCATTTCCACGGACCTTCCTTGACATTTTATTTTATTTAAGCCTCAATTCCATCTGCTCGGAATATATTTTCGAAAAGTTGGGTATATAAATATGTGATTGTATGAATATAATAG
>JAXIVD010002160.1:0-7500 GCA_036785275.1 Cancer borealis
AGACGCTGAGTGAGTAGAGAGAGAGAGAGAGAGAGAGAGAGAGAGAGAGAGAGAGAGAGAGAGAGAGAGAGAAGATGAGAGAGAGAGAGGAGAGAGAGAGATGTAGAATAGAATATATAAATAAACGATGATAATTTACTACACTACCCACTCAGTCCCTCTGTCCTTTCCTTCCCCTTGCCTCACACGCCTCACCACCTTAATTAATATCAGACACCTGCAAAAAAAATAATACTAATAATATACGACAAAATGAATATAAAATTGAATAACACACAACGTACAACCTGACGCTTCTCCTTCGGGGGAATCATGAATCTGAATCAATTATCTTCGCTATGAATCTGATATTGCGACTCGTATGACTTTCCTCCCTTCTCTTCTCTCCTTCTTCCTCTCTTCACTCTCAACTTTTTCTCCACCTTCCAACTTATTTATATGTATTACTACTTTTTTTTCCCTTTCTTCACCATCATTCTTATCTTTCTCTATCACATTCTAATTTTTTCCTCCCTCTTCCCTTTCTCTCATCTTTCATTCCCTTTTTTCCCTTCTCCTTCAACTCCAATTATTTTTCTTCTTCCAGTTTCTGTTCCTCTCTCTTCTACTCTCTCTGCCCTTCATTAGGACTCTGCTCCCTTTCTTTTCTCTCCTAAAACCTGCTATCCCATTAACTCTCATCTTTCCCTTGATTCTTCTCCGTCACAGAGTTGATTCCGAAGACTAACAAAGATTCACAGCCTCTCCGGAAGATGGCAGGTAGTATAACGTCGTTTCTATCTCTCTCATCTCTCTCTCTCTCTCTCTCTCTCTCTCTCTCTCCTCTCTCTCTCCTCTCTCTCTCTCTCTCTCTCTCTCTCTCTCTCTCTCTCTCTCTCTCTCTCTCTCTTCACTCCTCTGCCTACTCATTGTTCCTTCCTCCTCCTCCTTTTCTTGCTGCTGCCGCTCCTGTTGCTGACTGGGGCATTCAGATCCTCCAGTTAAGCGTAACTAAATCTTCGTATTTGCGTGGCTGGCCCGCACCCTGTTATCCTACGCCGGACCTTAAGTCGTCCAGGACCATAAGGAATCCTCACCTTGATGTATTTCCATTTTTGATGTACTGAAGCTCATTTTTTTCTCGTTTTTTTTTTTATTCACTAGACTAAAGCCAATAAATGCGAAGAGAGTTAATGTGTTGGCCGTGAAGGAGGAGGAGAAGGAAGAGAAGGAGGAGGAGGAGGAGAAGAAGAAGCATCAGGAGTCTGGTGGATAGATGGATAGGTTGTGGCAGGGAAGAAGTGGAGGTATTGATGAGGAAGGGAGGAGTGGAGGGACATACCAACAGGGAGGCGGTATTTTAAGTGGACTGGGGTGGGGTGGGTTGTGATGCTGGAGAGGCCTGTATATAGCAGTGGAGGCCGAGAGGGAAGCGGCCGTCATGATGTAAAGGAGGAAAGTATATACACCAACACTACATGGGAAAGGGAGTGACGTGTCTCATTCATTGTGAGAAAGAAAAAGAGGAAAGAGAGAGGGAGAGAGAGAAAGAAAAAAAAATGCTGCAATTGTGCTATGTCGACCCTTATATTCTCTACTCAAGCCTCTTTGACAATGTGGGCGAATATGCAAAGCTTCAAAACATCCTAGCGAGTATTTCCCGCCGCCTCGAGCCTCGCCCATCTGCCGGGGTTAGTCACTGAAGTCCCAAGAATAGAAGCGGGTATTCCGAGGAACGACTGACTGGCAAGTTTTGGGTATCGTGCAACATTCAGGATAAAAACACCGCAGGCCATGTATCTATTCTCTTCTCCTCCACTCTTTCATACTTCTCCTCTTTCTTACTTCTTCTCTTTCCCCTTCCTTCCTTTCCCTTATGCCCTTTGGATTACGTCAGGTGCGAGGGCCAGGACTCAAACACTTTCAATTAGTGGCGCCGCTCACATTCCTCAGCAGCTCAGGAAATGGTTGGCGGCACTTTCCTTCTCGTGGTGTGTTGCCGCCGGGCACGTATTTTTGTCCTCAAGAAGAGCGGCGGTGGGTGTCAGTGGTGGGTGGGCGTGCAGGTGGGTAGTGGGTAGGGTAGGTAGTTCGGTAGATGACTCAGGGGTTTAATGGGTATAGCAGACGGGATTCATGGGGGTGAGTGAGTGAGTGGGTTGACAGATGGTGGAGTGGATGGATGAGTGGATATGTAGGTCGCTGATATGTAGACGGGACGTGGAGTTAGGTAAATAGCCAAGTGGTCAGGTAGGCTGATGAGTGACAGGTGAATAGGAGGAGAGAATGATGGATGTCACTTAGAGAGAGAGAGAGAGAGAGAGAGAGAGAGAGAGAGAGAGAGAGAGAGAGAGAGAGAGAGAGAGAGAGAGAGAGAGAGAGAGAGAGAGAGAGAGAGAGACAGAGACAGAGACAGAGACAGAGACCAGAGGAGAGAGAGAGAGAGAGAGTATATAAACAAATACCACTACAGGCGGGGTGAAAGGTTGGCCATCCTTCATGAGGCATCGAGGCTGAGGTAGTGAGGCGGAGGTCGATAGGTCGCCGTGAAGGTGCTCTGCGTCCTTGAGTGAGAGATAAAGGCCGGGGGCGAGGAGATGTAGGCCTGAGGAAGGGAAGGACGGACGGCTGGCGGTTGCAGGAAGCGAGAAGGGAAAGACACAATGAAAATAACAATACACGCCACACGAAACGTAATGAAATACGATATAGATACTTTAAAGAAGATCATGAAACATAGTACGGAAAACCTAATTGAAACGAGACTATGAACAGCCGGATGAAGGTTATATAGACATAGAAAGCAAGACGAATTGTGAAATATCCAACACGACCACCACTTCCTTCCTAAACCTCGACCCTGATCACCATCCTCACGCAGAAGGTGTCGACGTGCTCGCTGGGTCACGTTGGGTCGGGAGTCAGTAAGCCACACGTTCCCCCTGATGAAGACGATCCCAGAGAAAGTGAAGGCTTGGGGGGGGGGGGGGGGGGGCGTCAGGGATCCGCGGCAGAGCACCAGACCAGAACGCCCCCCTTGGGTAAACACGTCTTATAAAACATTGGTCATGGCTTAATGGACGCTTTCACCGGCTTGTCTTGTCATCCGAAGCTCAAGGTTTTAGGTCCGACGCCGCTTCTGCACTACTGCTTTGCGTAAAATACATACACACACACACATGCACACGCACACGGACAGACACACACACACACACACACACACACACACACACACCACACACACACACACACACACACACACACACACACACACACACACACCTGTATAATATAGCAAAAAACGTGTGTGTATGTGTGTGTGTGTGTGTGTATGTGTGTGTGTGGTGTGTGTGTTGTGTGTGTGTGTGTGTGTGTGTGTGTGTGTATGTGTATGTGTGTGTGTGTGTGTGTGTACATATGTATACGCGACACAATGATGTGGCCATCCGAGTACCTGAAATTAATTGGTTTGGCTCTTCAGGTGTGCTGGGAGTGTCCTTAGCCTCACCTGTTCACCAGCTTTCGTCTTCTTCACCTTTCTCTCTCTCTCTCTCTCTCTCTCTCTCTCTCTCTCTCTCTCTCTCTCTCTCTCTCTCTCTCTCTCTCTCCTCTCTCTCGCTCTCTTTCTCTCCCCGCTTTGTCATTAACTAATTACAGTATTTTTTTCCTCATCTCTTGGCTCGCATCCAGCCTCGCTCGTTCTTAGTCCCCTTTCCCTCCATCTTTCTGATCCCCCCTTTCCCTCCTCCCTTCCTTCTCCCTCTTGTTCTTCTTCGTGACCTGAAGCTGCTGGGAATCCGAGGGTCAAGGCCACACTCAACTACCCCCCCAATCCTCCTCCTCCTCCTCCTCCTCCTCCTCCTCCTCCTCCTCCTCCTCCTCCTCCTCCTCCTCCTCCTCCTCCTCTACCTCCTCCTCTACCTCCTTCACTTCGTCTTCTTCGCTGCTTCTCCTCGCCTCCAGACACGATTGCTCGATAGTGTAGCAACAGGTTACCTTGGAAGTGGCTGGAAACTAGGGTTGCTGAGGAGGACAGAGAGAGAGAGAGAGAGAGAGAGAGAGAGAGAGAGAGAGAGAGAGAGAGAGAGAGAGAGAGAGAGAGAGAGAGAGAGGAGAGAGCTGGCTTGAGAGGTGATGGGTTATGTCTTGGCTGATTAGGGTGGCTGTGGTCTTAATGATTGTGGCGTGGCTCTCGAACTTGGATTGGTATAACGATTGGTTGTTTGTGGTTAATGGTTGGAATGTTGTGATTACGTCTGATTGTAGAGTGTATGTGGTCCTGATAGCGTGGTAGTGAGAGGTGGTGGGTAGGAGGGGGTGCTAAGGTATAAACGAAACGTGGTGAGTTTGAGGGAAAGGCATGAGTCAATGAGGTATAAGGAGTAGCTGGAGGGTTACTGGGAGGGTTGTAAGTTACTGTTGATAGAGGCAACGTGTTACTGATTGCGAGTGTTTGCCTTGAAGGTTTTGGTGGTAGATGTGTGAGGGATTCATTTTTTTTTTTGTGTGTGTATGTGTGTGTGTTTATGCGTGTGCGTGTGTGTGAATACAAGTGTTATTGAAGGTGTGTGATGTGAGTTGGCAAAAGTATTATCAACAGTGAGCAATTGGTTAGTGATTGTTTTAAGCAATTGGTTGGTGCGTTTGATTAATGTTTTCAAACTTTGCGTGTGTGCCAAGTTTGATATTCAGAAAGAAGTATGAGGAGAGAAACTGACAAGTGACTGGAGGCGAGTCATGCTTGCCTGTAGGAGTGATATCTGATTTAGCTTCAGGTTCCAGTTTAGCCACGAGAACCGCGGTAAAGGAGACGGACGGGCGGCATTATTGTGTCTTCTAGTTTTCCTTTTTGAACCTTTGCTAAACGTTCCGGGGCTTCGCGTTGTGCAGCAGCTGATTGGCTTTTGTTTGCCTGCCTGGGGCTACCTCGTCAGTGAGCTCGAGTCAACAGGAGGTGGTGGAGGAGGAGGAGGAGGAGGAATCGCCTCTGGCCAGTGAGTGATAGGACGCCCAAAGTTCACTGCACCTCCTCCCTCCCACCACACCCACACTAAGCCGCCGCTCGCAGACGTGTTGGGCGTAGTACTTGTAGTCTGGTCGTGCTGTTTAGGGATGGATGAGTGTGGTTATGATGGTGGTTGTTGGTGGTTGCGTGTACCTATGATGATAGTGGTAAGGATGGTGGTTATGGGAAGAGGAGAGAGAGATCGGGTATGAGCGGTCCTTCCTCCTATCCTTTCCTTTTGCCTCCCTTCCTTCCCTTTCGTCTCCCCTCCCCTAGGATCACGAGGTAGTAAGACTCATTATAAACCAGAGCAAACACCACCTTAGTTGATGTCCATTGTTGTTGCTACAATGGAATACCAGGCTGAACCGGGGGCTGGAGAGGGAGGGTGGAAGAGGAGGAGGAGGAACATGAGAGAGAGGAGGCAATTGAGAGAGCATAGTTAAAGAAAAAAATAACCTAAGATTAGCTTGTTAATCCACATGGAAAGGAACTAGACGAAATGAAACATCATTTTGGAAGAGGAGAAGGAAAAGTACGAAGTACTTATACTGGAAAACAATCATAGAAAAAATTGATCTGCATTTAATTTTTTATTTTATCACTAACTCTAGTAACTTATTTTCCTTTCCTAAATGTTCATTGTTTTTCTTCATCTACGTAATGTCTTATGGATTGTGTTTAAGTGAATCCATCGCTTATCCTTTCCATGTTCACTCACATATTTTCTATCTATCCCACTTCTTTCTCATAGTTTCTCCTCGTCCATCCAAGCTTGCAATGAGCAGCACTGAAGCATACTTGAATTCTATCACATCGCCAGTCACTCTGCATAGCGCATAGTTAAATTATCAGACGTGTTGTGGGTATGAAACTCGGTGAGCTGAGGCGACGTAGTGTATTCTGAGTGCAAGAGAAATTGTATAAGTAATTGAAAATATTTAAGTAATATTCTTTAATGAAAAAACAACCTCACAGATTGGTCACTGTTTAATCAATATTTAGCTCATGAAAAAAAAGAAGATTTACATGTAACAAACGCCCCAAATCACTAAATATGAAGTAGTTTTGATTGGTTGGTAAAATGTAAAAATTGTGCTAAGCACAAATACATGATTATTTTCAAATACATGTCGATGCTATCACATGAGATATTTGATGCGTCTTAAATTACGAATGTTTATACTCGAGTCATGGCGAAGAAAGACAGAACAAAGTATTGTTATTGTGCTTGTGACAGGAATAATGGATGTAATGGCAGTAACGAATGGCAGGAAAGATAAGTTTTGATATGAGCTGAAAGATAAAGGCACCGCTTAGTCCTATAAATATTAACTAAGATGTCAAATATTGTTGCTGTCTGGCTATTCCTCTCTCCCGAAAGCATGATGAGTGAGGCTGATGAAACTTGTGGAATGTTATAGAAAATAAAATAATTTAGATAACATCACTGCATTGTCTAAGGATACTCACCAAAGTAAATAATTAATTTCTGTAAGCCTTATATTATCAATGTGAAAAGGCTTTGAAGAATTTTGTAAAGTTATTTTGCATTCTAATTTGAAAAAACAATCCAAACTTGTCTTGCATACTAATACAAATATTCTTCGAAAAATATTGCCACTAATTTTCCATACAAATAAGAAAATATCGTATACCAACAACACTTTCATTTAGAGAGTTTTTCTCCATCTGTCAACTCAACCAACATATCATTGCAACTTTCACGAAAACCACAAAAAATAGACAAAAACTGCAAGGTGTCGAGCTAGTCATTACACACATAGCGTCATAAACATTGCTTACATTAATCAAATGGTAAAGCTACGCTAATACACGGCTGCCACACGTCGCTGCATAATTACATCACACAGACATTGTCATCAACATTCCAATGACGTCACAGGCTTCTCTAATCTTTCCAGGAATCATCAAACTCTTCGATAATTCATCTTTTTTCCTTTCAGGCATTCATTAAAAAAATCTCGTCATAAATATGGACAAGGTATACGAAAGACAAACATGTATTATCATTATTATTATTATGAGAAGTACTATTAATATTATTCGCCGCATATTTTTTCTTCTCGTGACCTTGAAGTGTGACACCAGCGAGTAAAGGGCAACAGCCAAGCCTCTGATAATGTCCCTCATGTTTATACGAGCGAGCGGCCACAACACCTACGTCAGGCAACCGTCAGACGAAACAGCGGGTCGTAAAGGAAGGCACAGAGCATAACACACCGCCCGCTGAGGGGAAGGAAAAGGGAGCGGAGAGGGAACAAAGATGAGAGAACCAAGAAAAGTGGGAGAAGGGAATGAATAAGGAATAGGAAGAGAATGTGCGAGAGACCAAGTAAGACGAGAAATACAAAGCAGAAATAATGAAGGAGGGAGAATTGATGACGAGGAAAAAAAAGTGGAATAAACGAAAGAATGAACAGAGGTAGATTAGATAAAGCTGAATAATGGCTAAGAAACTTGAACAGATTGTAAAGGAGAGGGAGTAAAGATTA
>JAXIVD010002160.1:12500-20000 GCA_036785275.1 Cancer borealis
ATAGGGTATGAGAGGCTAGAAAAGACAAGGTTACCCACTCATTTCGATATGCATCTCCCAGCCTGTCTCGCCCTCCCACCCCGGCACAACACACAGACTCATGTATATTGTCATGGTAAAGATCCTATTTGCATTCAAGGGATGCATGTTGCTGTTTACGTGGCCATCACACTTTTGTTGCGTTTGAGCTTTTCTCTCGGCGTTGCTATTCTCTATAGGAGGGATGGGTTTACTCTGTGTGTGTGTGGAGGGAGGAGGTGAGTTGACTAAGACAGGCAGAGGCACAAGTAAGTTAGCGCAAGATGTGTACCTCCATAGTAGTTACATTTGGATAGGGGGAAGAATGAGAGAGGGAGGGGAAGAGAGGGAAGGGAAGGAGAGAGAGGTAGGGAGACCATAGGAGGATTGGAGAAAAAAAGATGGAGGGTCAAAGGAAGGAAGGAAGAATGGATGTGTGAAGGAAAGGAGGATGTTTGCCGCTGTTTTGTTCTTTACGAGGTCAATGCTATCTTTCTTTTTTCTCTTTCTTGTGTTGCATGGCGTCCATGTTAGTGTTTCCGGTGCAACGTTTATTTCTTTCTTATGTTTACTTGCAGCATTTTCAGCCGTATTTTTCATATATGTCTCTCTCTCTCTCTCTCTCTCTCTCTCTCTCTCTCTCTCTCTCTCTCTCTCTCTCTCTCTCTCTCTCTCTCTCTCTTTCTCTTTCTCTTTCTCTCTCTCTCTCTCTCTCTCTCTCTCTCTCTCTCTCTCTCTCTCTCTCTCTCTCTCTCTCTCTCTCTCTCTCTCTCTCTCTCTCTCTCTCTCTCTCTTTCTCTCTCTCCTTTTTTCTTTCTCTCTCCCCCACACCTATCCCGGTCCCTCAGTGAAGCTGGTGACCTCGGGAACACCAGTAACCCAGAGATGATGCTCATGTTTGTAATCTTGGTCTCGGTACGCCGATTTCACCTCCTCCTCTCTCTCCTCGTCCTCCTCTCACCCCTACTCTCCTTCCTTCCTCCCTCCCTCCTTTCCTTCGGCGTGTCAATGTTTGCAGAGGTCCGTTCACCCCTCCCGCAAGGTCATGGGAGCCGCGATCGCCTTCCAAGTCTCATAACTCAACAGGTTATGCCGCGTCTCCTCGTCTCCGTCATGGTCGTCGTACCTTTGCGTCTGTAGTGGTCGTATCGGCGTCAAATGAAGGGGAAGTAATGTAGCGTGACCTTACACAACATGAAAAAATTATATATCGTGGTCTCGTCTGGTCTGCAGCCTAACTCGGCCAGCTTAATGGGATCGACTTAACCTCCACGTCAACAGGCCAAACCGGACCTAATCATTCGTGATCTAAGTTGTGCTGCCCTACCGAACCCTGGCGTATAGGCTGCACCTGATACATGGGACGCGGCGGGAACCAGGACAGTGTTTATATATCTATGTTTTATTATATATTTACCAAAATCTTTTTATTTGCGGTCTTACAGAGAAAATTAAGTTGTCAGACTACGGATGAAAATATTCAGTGAAGAGTTTCAAGATTTTCTCAGAAACAAACAAAGAATACATAATATTGGTGCTAGTTGACCTTGAAATAATTCTGCATTTTCTTGTATTTTCTTAAAACCTCCAGATTTCGTGTTTATATAAAATTTTTTCTCTCTCTATTCTTCTGTTAACTTACGCGTTCACCAGCGGATTTATGGTAGTGTTTAGGGAGTGCCTCCTGCCGGCGGGTCCTCACGACAAGACGCTGTTTATCCTCATAGACAGAATAACCTTCGGGCGCCTTTGAATGCAGCTACGTCTTGGGTGCTGTTTGCGCTCTCCACACACCCTCACACAAAAAAGTACAGTCTTGAATCCTAAAAGCAGTGCGTTGTTTTCTTTTTCAGTCGTTAATGTTTATACACGCGGAGCTCAGGACACCCTATCTCACTGGCTGCCGGTAATTATAAGGCTTGTGAGAGTAGTTTTCTTTCGTTTAGTGAGTTCGTGCAGGCGTCACTTCGGAAACTCTTGGGCACAGACAACCCAGTGCCTGCCTGCCTGTCTGCCTGCCTGTTTTCCATAATCATTACAGCACGATATGTTTCCTGTACAGATGGAGGAAAAGTGGGAAAAATGTGTAGAATGAGTTGCTGGTAACGTTGTTTTTGAGTCCTGTTCACCGCTACTGATGTAAGATAGTTCCTTTGCTTTTACAGTTTGGCGTTTCTTCAAGAAGCACAAAAACATCACATAATCTTCATGCCAATTGGACTATGAGCATACAACGTGCCCACCGTAGTTTTTTTTTATACAGCTAGGAATGGCAGTGCAGAGCGTCCCAGTTGCTTAAAGCTGATAATGTATAGTCGTAGCCCTTTGACCGGCGGAGGGAGGAGCAGGAGATTGTTGAGTTAAGTGACCGTGTGACATGAGCTCAATGCTTGTACCTGAGGCTGCTTAAGGAGTAACTGCTTGACAGGACCTTCGGGAGATGTTTGTTACCTCGCCAATAGACCACATATTTTCCTCTCCTAGTAACTGTGTGTGTGTGTGTGTGTGTGTGTGTGTGTGTGTGTGTGTGCGTGTGTGCGTGTGTGTGCGTGTGTGTGTGCGTGTGTGTGTGTTAGCTCGCTCCCGTGTACGTATTGTGTCGTGCTCAGTTGGGTGATACATGTGACCTTGAAGATTAATTAAGCGGACCCCAAAAGCGACGCCCATAACTCTAGTCATTTATCGCACACCATGGACGTGGGATGAAATTAGTGCACACACACACACACACAAACATACACACACACACACACACACACACACACACACACACACACACACACACACACACACACACACACACACGACTGGCCTGCATTGCTCCTCTCAGCACCGCCACGCCCTTCTGACAGCTCCCAATAACATGCATCGCTCGAGCTCTTCAGTCTTTTCTTCGTCGTGATGAATGAAACGGGCTCAGTACAAGGTCGAGTCGGGAGAAGGTGCACGAGACAGCTAGAGATAAGCGGTGCAGAGCCACAGTGCTCCTTCCTCAGCCCTGCCCATGGGAGGTACTACTCCTACTGCTTCCCCTGTCCTCTCTCGCCCCCCTCGGTAATTGGGAACAAGATAATATTAAGCTAACGGAGTGAAAATGAATATTCTTCCGCTTGTCTGACTATATTTATTGGAAATTTTTGCTTCCTGCTCCCACCCAAACAACGTACTAAGGAAAATATAGATTTTTTGGATTTATTTTCTTTTGCGTCCTTTGTTGTGGTTGTTGGTATGATTTATCAATGTCTTTATCATCTGTGTTGTCGGTGATAGAGACGATGTCAAATTTCCAAATAGGACTTACATACTTCAGGCTTACTTATATTAATTTTCTCCGATTCAGAGTTGACAGTGAGGCACCAATTAGATTAAATAATGTTGAGAAAAACATCTGATAGAAAGGGACTCTTAAATAGGAATTCTCAGGGACGATGGGGAAGACAAAGTGCGTTCAGTGGTCGTGGTGATGATGGTGGTGGTGGTGGTGAAGGCAGAGGAGGAGGAGGAGGAGGAGGAGGAGGAGGAGGAGGAGGAGGAGGAGGAGGAGGAGGAGGAGGAGGAGGAGGAGGAGGAAGAGGAGGAGGAGGCCTTACAAATTTAGAAATTCAATATATATATATATATATATATATATATATATATATATATATATATATATATATATATATATATATATATATATTGAATTTCCAAATTTGTAAAGCTACAGAGACTGGGAAGGTGTCTGACACTCACCTCATATCTTGTGCGACGGCCGTAGGATGTATTCTGATCCTTCGAGCGACGTGTGGACGTGAGGCATCACCAACCACCCGCCAGGCAGGTACAGGGTCATCGAGGGCATCCAGGGAGGCGGCCCCACCTACCCTTCTGCTGACCCCGGCGTGACTCTGGATGGGCAGGTCACCGTTGGTGGTGCCTTGTGAGGCGCAACACGGGGTCTCACCCGATGGTGCCACTACTTGTTGTTGTTGCTGCTGCATATCAGCTGCTGACCACCGGCGTCTGGCTTTCAGCGGTGGCAGACGACGGTTATCGGTTCGGTGATCTCCTTGCAGCTTGTCGGTGCTGATACTGCGTCGATGCGCGGGTCTCCTTGCAGCTGTTGTACCGGAAGTGATGGTGCTACGTTTCCTGATTGCACCGGTGTGTCTCGCCACAGTTTCGAGTATGCTCTTGTGTTCGAGCTCCTCCGAGAGCTCTTCATGATCTCCAGCGCTCTCACTGGAAGGGCTTGGCTGGCTGCTGGCGGGGCTGTCGAGGAAAGAGCTTCGGCTTGTTGGGCTACTGCCTCCTGAACAAATATTTTGCTCTGATCTCTCTGTCGGACTGACTGTCTTACCATTGAAAATATTCGTTTCCTCGGCACTGTCTCTGAAGTAAACGCGGGTGATGTGTTTTAGGTTTGGGGGTGTAATTGGAGACCCGTCACTGTCCGTGTGAGCGTTGGTGGACTCGCCGGAGTCTGAATAACCTGAGTCTTGTGAGCGATGGGAGGGAGATCCTCGTAGGGATCCTCGGAAGGAGCCTTCGGGGGATACCTCTCCCTCTCCGGCCTCTTCACCGGAACTGCACACCTCCTCCAGGATGGGCGCCTCGCATGTCTCACTCCGTAAGTCCTTTCCGAATTTGTATGAGTTTCTATACGCTGGACTCAACTTGAGTACAGCGCTGGCTCTCGTAGGTGTAGTTTTAAAGGTAGCCACGCTCCTAGACGAGGACGTGTCCGTGAGGGTGGGGGCGCTTCTGGAGGCGTGAAGGCTCCGGGAGAGAAGCGCGGCTTCAGAGGTGGGCGTGGTCTTGGCATCATGAGTCTCCACGCTGGTGGGGATGCAGGGAGGACTGAAGCTGAGGTCTTTACGTACTGTTTTGCTGCCGTCGGTGGCCTCATCGGCCTGCGAGGCATAGAACACCTTGGATCTGCTCCTCTTGAAAGGCGTTGCCACACGTGCCTCTCTCTCGGTTCGGGTTGGTCTTGGGGGTGACTTTGGGGCAGGAGACTCCCTGCGTCCGGCACCCTGTGGGGGGAAAGGAAACATATATTAGAAATGCATATATCAAAGCAGGAACACACTCTATCTCCTCCTCCCCTCCCTGTTACCACTCCTTTTCCTTTTCTTATACGCCCTTCCTCCGCCACACATGGCTGCAAATTGCGTGGTGGACCCCTCAGAGTGATGTCACAGGCTGATGCCCTGGTATACTACACACTGCCATCACCCCCACCACATCCTCTTCCTCCTCCTCCTCCTCCTTTTCCTCCTTCTTCTGCTCTTCCTCGCCTTTCTCTGTCTTCTCCTTTCGTTCTCCTCTCCCACCTTTGCCTTCTCTTTCACTTTCCGCCTCCCCGACCCCAAGCCGTCAACACAGATGAGCTTCTTCTCTCAGCAAAGAATTAATGGCCGTATAATCCATGTGCTACCACGACGTAATTTCGGCTTGCTGGCCTAATTAAAGTCCAATTTTTCATACGTGATACAGGGTTGTGCATTTATAAATCTTTTTTTGGGTACCAGGGAAACCAGGTCTCGTGGAGTGCTATTTTCTTAACGTTATAAGAAAGGGAAGCACAAAGGACCTGCTGAGGTTCACAAATTTATCCTGAGATTTCAAAGCAAGATATCATGTTTTCAGGAACTTGTGCAGTTAATCATATACTAAGTGCTGGCGGCGGCAGGGAAAGATGTAGGCTGTTGAGGGTGTGTGTGTGTGTGTGTGTGTGTGTGTGTGTGTGTGTGTGTGTGTGTGTGTGTGTGTGTGCGTGTGCGTGTGCTTGTGTGTGTGTGTGTGTGTGTGTGTGTGTGTGTAACTGGTCTCAGATGTATGGTAAGGACCTCAACCCTCAGAAGGTGGTCGCCTGGCCCAGCATGCGGCAGAGGTAGTGTCTGTGAGGGAACGGCTACTGGGCGAGCTGAAAGGTGTTGTGACGGAAGGCGCCATTATCCCGCCTTTACATGCCTCTGTTCCGCGGGTCCCAGTAGCAGGCACGCCCTGGAGGCATCGAGGGCGAGAGTGACCCCGCCTCGCCCATTGATCAGGCGTTCAGGCATAATAACTGTCCGATCAGAGGCCATTAAGACGCAGCATACAATTAGCCAAACCCGAGCGCCGCCTCCAACCACCCTCGCCCTCACCTATTCTGGACGTAAGGTTTATTCTCGAGTGCGCCCGTCTGCTACAGTGAATGGGTCGGTCTCCTGATTAGGTGTGCCAAAAGTTCGGATACTGGTGGTGCAGGGTGTGACAGGGTGACAGGGTACGCGGGACAGGTTTCCTCGTAACATTTGGATCCAGGAGGTAGTAACATTTACATTTACGTAGACGCTGAGAGAGCGGAAAAACAATGCACTTTATTCCCTCTCGACAGCGTTCTATAAGGCCCGAGAGAGGTGTCCGAAAGGTTTGTAGATGGAGATAACGCTGATAAAAGGTCCATTATATATACGTTTAACCTCGGAGCACGCACGCACGCAAACACACACACACACACACACACACACACACACACACACACACACACACACACACACACACACACACACACACACACACACACACACACACACACACACACACACACACACAGTGGTTCACCCTGGAGAACTAAATAAAAATCGACTATAAACACGAAACATTTTCACCTTCATAGAAAAAAAGTCTTATCGTAATCTGCTGCACTGAGTACCAATTATCGCCCTCAAACTATCGGTTATTCACGGAAATTTACTCTATTTTGTGTTGGGTGTCCACTTTATCGCCCTCACCTCTGTCCCGCTCAGCCAGTTGTCTCACCCACAACACGCGCGGCTCCCAGCTTGGTCAGACTGAAGGTCCCCGGTGGGTGTTGTGACGGGGGTAGGAGGGGGAAGGGGTCAGGACGCTGGTAGATAATTTTTCTGTGTACGTTCGTCCTTCCTGAGTCGCGACTCAAGACATTGGCGGTAAACAGGACGTAAACAATGCCAAAACGGTCTCACTAGCGACCTTCCCCGTCAGGCAGGAGGAGGACACAGACGACAGAATGGTGGCGGCCCAGTGGCACGATTGTTCCTGTACCGCATTGTCCATGAGTCTCAGCCGAGGAACATGCTAAGTAAGAACATTTGTCCTGTCAACGCTGGACGGGCATCGAAAAAAATGTTAGGCAAGCGTCCCTGTGGCTGATAATGTGGAAGGGAGGACTGACCCTCTTGCATCCGGGTTGTTTGGAAACGCCCTTGAGTCCCCATACAACGTTTTTCAGCCTGAGCAGATGGCGGTGATGGTGGTAGTGGTGGTGGGAGGTCTGGTAGGTCTGCATGGGTTCCCAGAGAGCAGCAGCAGCATCGTTGGAATAGCAAAAGTGAGAGCATCGAGGAAAGTGAAAACAGGTACAGACAGGACCACCAGTAGTAGTAAGGAGGAGGAGGAGAAGGTGGTGTTGGTGAAAAAAGGAATGGAGTAAGATCAACATAAAAGAAGAAAGAACTATTGAGAAAGGGAAGA
>JAXIVD010002160.1:25000-33218 GCA_036785275.1 Cancer borealis
ACACACACACACACACACACACACACACACACACACACCAAAGGAGAAAAAAGATAAATAGAGCAAATCATAAATTCAGACACACACAAATATAAAACATACATACATACACAGCTATCCATTCTTCGCTCTGGGATAATTTTCCATCCCTTTCCAGTTTTTTTTTCCACCTACACCACCGAGGCTTTAGCGATAAGTATCCGGGAAGCTGTCAGGCAAAACATATGCCTCTAATCTTTTTCTGCTTCTCTTAATAAACGCCGGTGGCGGGTGGTGGGCGAGCTTACACCTGTGGGGGGCCTTGCGTTGTAGCTGCTCCTGCGTCGTGGTAGTGGAGGAGGAGGAGGAGGAGGAGGAGGAAGAGGAAGAGGAAGAAGAGAAGAAGGAGGTTGGACAGGATGTTTATGAGGTCCAAAATAAGTCTCCGATGAAGGTGCGGTTCTCCATGGCATTCTTAGCCCATAAATACACCACAGACTGTATTCAGACGTGTTTCCCATCCTTCCTATGACTACACCCAGACCATTTATTCTCATGACTCAGCCTTCAGATCATTACTTAAAACCTTCTTCTTTTATATGATTGTAATTCTTATACCGGAGGCGTGAATCTGGAGCCACCACTTTGCTTTCATAATTAATAAAGTTACTGGATGTGTAGGCAAGGCACGTTCTGGACCAACCTAGCTGCAGGGGTCCAGTGAGGGGCGGGGCGTTACCTGCGAACCTGGCGAGGGCGTGAATAGCGAAGGGCGGGATAGAGAGGAGGAGGAGGAGGAAGAGGAGGAGGAGGAAGAAAAGGGGGAGAGGTGGAGAGGGTGGTAGTGTAGGAAGAAAAAGAGGAGAGGAGGTGGGTGTGGTGATGGTAGTGAAGGAGGAGGTAGAAATGAAGGTACAAGAGGAGGGATGGGAAGTGACGTTGGTAAGAAGTAGAGGTGAAGGTATTGGAGAGGGGAGGGAAGGGGTGAGAAAGGGAAGGGTGGGGAGGTGTGGCTGAGAGACACACCCGCGGTAAATACATGGAACAGCAGGATGTCAGGGTGGGCGGAGGAACGAAAATAAGACGAGGAAGGAGGAAGAAATAAGGTAAATACAAATACAGGAATATACTACAAATTTTACTCAAGGGAAAGACTGAACTAGAAAAAAATAAGATTTACTGGAAGAATATGTCATGATTTGGAATAGAAGAGAGAAAAAAAATAATTGCATATACGTATGATTGATGAGTGTTGTCTCCTTCTTACAGTGAATGGAAAAAATCTAGTGATAGATATGTAAACAAAATAAATTAAAAGATCAGTAAAGAGAATCATAACTTTAGATTGTCAACGAAAAATATAAAGAGGAAGGATTTTCTTGATTTTTTTTTATAGAATGGGACCAAGAAATGAACGCTGCAAACAGAAAAAAATATCGATATCATAATAATTCTAAGAGTCTATCATACAAGTATAGAAGCAAGAGAGGAAAAAAAAAACTCACTTAGCGAATTATTAGTTCATGTTCGTAGAAAACTGAACCTCCTTGACTCTAAAGTTTTCAACATAAACTAACATAATTTTTTTGTCTCACCACCTGGCAAGTAAATCAAAGCTAAGTTTTTTTGTGTGTATAAATTATGAAAGTGTGTGTGTGTGTGTATATATATATATATATATATATATATATATATATATATATATATATATATATATATATATATATATATATATATGTGTATGTGTATGTGTATGTGTATGTGTGTGTGTGTGTGTGTGTGTGTGTGTGTGTGTGTGTGTGTGTGTGTGTGTGTACTCGGAGGCGTGTCTTCATTAGCACCTTCTTACTAATGAAAAGAAATACGCCATTTCCTTTCCTCCCTCCTCTGTGTAATGCCTCTTTTTCCTCCAAAAAGTCTCCTCCTCCACCTTCGTCCCCCTTCCTCTGTCCTTCCTTTTTCTTCGTCAGTATAAGAGAAGATCCAACAATTTTCTTTTTCCTTTACGTGTTCCTTTTTCCTTCCCTTGTTCCATGTATCCTTGGCCTGCTCAGGCTCCTCTACTCCCCTTCTTCCTCCTCCTCCTCCTCCTCCTCCTCCTCCTCCTCCTCCTCCTCCTCCTCCTCCTCCTCCTCCTCCTCCTCCTCCTCCTCCTGTATGCTTGTAGGTGAACGCACTCTTACCCCTGCACCACCGTTACGTTTATGTGTATACGTACGCATCTGCCTCTACGCACACTGTCAGAATCAGGAACACTTAAGTGGTGCACACAAACCAACGCAGTAAAGTAGCAGCAGCCGGCGACATAAAAGTAAAAGCAGCAAGAAGGAACAACAAGAGTTAATGGTGACGAGAGGGAACTTTGGCACGTGAGGGGAATATCAAGCAGGAGAAGGAGAAGGAGGAGGAGGAGACCTGAGTTTTGCGTAGCAAGCAATAAATTCGGATGTAAATGTAATATTTATATCAATAATAATATTGATAATGTTGATAAGAATATCAAGATTAATAAATGATAATAATAACAATATTGATGATAATGATAAAAAAATTGTTAGAATAATAATGATAATGATAATGATAATAATAATAATATTATTATTATTATTATTATTTCTATGATTACTACTACTAATATTATTATTGATTTTCTTGTGTTTTATGATCATTATCGTCATTATCATATTTGTTGTTGATTTTATTATAGTAAAAAAATAACAATAATACATTCATAATTTTGTTTATTCTTTTTTTCCAATTTTGAAAAGTGAAAAAACGAGGCAAAGTGACAGATGGATAAATAAAAGCAGGACGAGGATGCAACTCCACCCACAGGACGAACAGAGGCGGAGGAGGAGGAGGAGGAGGAGAAGGAGGAGGAGGAGGAGGAGGAGGAGGAGGAGGAGGAGGAGGAGGAGGAGGAGGAGGAGGAAGAGGAGGAGTAGGAAGAGGAGGAAGAGGAGGAGGAGGAGGAGGAGGGTAAGGCGGCGGCGCGTGGTTGTCAGGTAGGCCACCGGGGATAAATCTTGGCGTGCAGGCGGGTCACAGGAACACTTGTGGCGGACAATAACCTTTTGTTTATAAATGAAGTTGTTTGTAGGGTGGTCAGGCGTGCCCACCTCACCCCTTGACCCTCCCCTCTCTGTTTACACTCTTGTTACCTGAACCAGCCGCGTCACACCTGGCTAATTAGTGAATGGGACGAAAAGGACGAGTTTCAATTGTGGGAGAAGGATTTACAACGCTGGATGTGTGACGTTAGAGGAAGACTACAACCGAGGCTACATTTATGGCCCATTCGTGAGAGGCAATAAGTGATGAAAAGGGAAAAAAGTAGCATCCTCCCCGTGCTTGCTGTACCTGTCTGACGCATTCCCTGGGGCGATGGCAGAGTGCTTGCCTTGCCTCCTTCACATTCAGAATTATGCCTCTTCGTGGATGACCGGGGCTGAGTGGCATACCTCCTGTTCCCCAGTCTCCCCTACGTTATTCGGCGCGTCTGTATAGAGATGTACACTCAAGGACCTTATCTTAATTTATTCCCCTGTAATCTGACGGGGCCGGTGTTGGCTGTAATACACTCGGGTTCTCATAAGAGGCGGAAGATAAGACTTTCGTGTCGTCGGAGAGACTAAAGATTCCATCACCACCACAACCATCACCACCACAACCATCACCACAACCTCACAGTCTCTGCCTCACAACCTCACATGTGTGTCCTCATTAGTGGTATTGAGAGGAAAGTTCCAAGAGGTCAGTCAGGCGAGGAGGAATGTCGGTCTCGTGTCTGTGTGTGCATGTCGAGTGTCTCCAAGCATCAGGCGTGCGGCACCGGGCCTCCTCACCTGGACTAGACCGGTGCACAGGACGTGACAGACCAAGAAGAACTTGACTGTTTGCAATATGGTTTATTAGGAGATGGAGGGGCAGGAGGAGGAGGAGGATGTGGTGGTGGTGGTGGTTGTGTGGATGTTGTTATCAGCCAGCGTCACTGCCACCATTCCCACCTCAACGGCACTAACACGGCCTCCATGTCCTCCTTTCAGAGTGTGAGAACAGACTTTACATGTTGCCTGGCAGGGGAGAGACAGGCGCTGGGGCGGACAGGGGCAGGGCGGGGCAGGGCGGGGCAGGGCGTGTTTAGGCAGGACGAAAACGTTGTCTATGTAAGTTGTTCAGTAGGAAAAAAAAAAGTTACTTTTAATTCTATATTTTCATTTTCTTTTTTCTTTGTACCAAAAACAAATAAACATGAGGTGAGGGAAAGAAACGTGGCCAAAAAATTGCATTGTGATGTGACACTGATGATGCATGATGTGAAAATAGAAGATGACGTAATTTTTTTATATTATACGGATAGGCAAAGAAGAAACTTTGTCTTCAGTCACTTACGTTTTAAATTATCACGACGACGATGCTGCAAAGGGATCTAAAGGGAATAATTCTTTAGGGGCACGTGTTTGTATGTGTGTGTGTGTGTGTGTGTGTGTGTGTGTGTGTGTGTGTGTGTGTGTGTGTGTGTGTGTGTGTGTGTGTGTGTGTGTGTGTGTGTGCGTTTGTTTTTGTGTATAGTGTCCTTGGAGTGGGTGTGGGAAACGGGCGGGAGACATGTCGAGGCCCACACGACGACACCCGCCCTTATGTGGGGACGAGAGAGAGAGAGAGAGAGAGAGAGAGAGAGAGAGAGAGAGAGAGAGAGAGAGAGAGAGAGAGAGAGAGAGAGAGAGAGAGAGAGAGAGAGAAAAAAAAATCAGAAAAGCAAGAGAAAAAGAAAATAGACAGATAGAAAGACAAACCAACTCTCTTGCTCCCATAAAAACGGGTTGAACTTCGATGTTTCAGAATAAAATAATTTAATGGATAATTTATACCCTTATTTGGTTTTAAAGTGCTTAATGATGCAACTTTTAAGACATATGGCATGATAGAGACAGGCACACAGGCAGCGTCTATCCACTCTAGCGTCTTTCACACCTCCAACAGCCTCGTTAGGGTGGACGGGTGGATGGGTGGAAGGGTGGGTCACTGGTCCACACTTAACTGCACTGAGGGCTGACCTGGTTACTGGAGGAGAGTAGGAAGGATACAGTTCATATTTCTTTACTTTTTGTCTTCTTACATTTTACTCTCGTCTCACACTCCCTCACTTAGTCTCTCGCCGCTGCTCAAAGCACTCCTCACCCTCCTCTACCTTCTCTCTTGCTTCCTGTATAGTGCCTTTGTATTTCCTTCCTCACTATAGTCTTAAAATAAAATAAAGTTGTAAGAGTCCGAGGTGACGTTGGACATGGGTGTGATAATGAGTCTGCAAATGGGTGTTTTGGGAAAAGATGTCTTCGTTAACTAAATAGAGTCAGTCAGCTTCTCCCCTTCTTCCCTCTTTTGGTGAATGGACTTGTCTTTCTGATGCTAAGTTGTTTTCTTTTTTTGAATCTTATCGAAAACTCACAACCCGGAAGACAGTGCCGTAAAATTTTATGGAGGGAGTTTGCCCGTCTGTCCCATGGGTGGAGGGAAGGAGGTGGTGAACTTCAAACGCGGAGAGAGCACGAGCAGCACGAACACTCGTAAAGGTCCATCAAGAGACTCATAAATCACTGCTGCACCCAACACCTTAGTGGTTCAAAGTTTTGTACATTACCTCAAATTTGTATTTTCGTAAATCCCGTCAAGCGAAAGAAATGCATTAAAATTTGTAATATTCGCTTTTTTTGTTATGTATTCGTAGTTAGTGAGAGGAATGGATTTGTTTAGCTGTTCAATATTTACTCTGCAACGTAGCTTATGTGAATTAGTATGATTAGAATTATTATTAAGTTATAATTATATAGTTCAGGCGAAAAGTTTCTGTTCATGTAATGTAAACCTTTTTGACACATTTTTATTTATTTAAAATTTTTTTTATATGTATTTCTCGCAAAGATTCAACTGTTTAAGGTCGACTAAGGTTTGGTCTATTGTCTGGAATTACAGGACAGAAAAATAAAAATTGAGCTTAAACAACCTACAAGTCTTGTCTTTGCTATTTTCCTGCTTCTGCCTTTTGTATATGTTGACTCAATCTCTTCTGGATTGAAATTACGGGTATCGTGTTACTCGGCATTTCCTGTTTGTTAATTTTAGTGCTTGTCTCATTTCTTTTGGTCTTTGTCTTTCTGTCCAGCTGCCTTGAGACCCTGCATGACCCTTTCAGGCCTTTTATGGTGACCTCCCGCCTACTCACTGTTACTAGTTTCCTCTTGGCATCCATCCACTTCGTCCACCAGGTGTGACTTTCTGTTTGCCTGTCTTTTTTTTTCTTCTCACACACACTCTCTCTCTCTCTCTCTCTCTCTCTCTCTCTCTCTCTCTCTCTCTCTCTCTCTCTCTCTCTCTCTCTCTCTCTCTCTCTCTCTCTCTCTCTCTCTCTCTCTCTCTCTCTCTCTCTCTCTCTCTTTCAAGAATTACAAACTAGTTTCAGCTGAGTTCTTCTAGTTAAAGTATTTACTTATTTCATCCTTGCACAAGGTTCAAACACATTTGCATTTCCCTGGCCAATGGTCGCAGCACTATATTTATACAGTGCCTTAACACCTGTAGCTTTGTTAATATTTTCACTGAGAGAGTTCGTTTCATTCTTCGTTTCCTACTCGTACTTTCTCTTCCTCTATTTTGTCTGTGCTCTCTTTCCAAAGAAAATATTTATGGCTTCAGCTCATTCCTCTTTTCAAATTATGCTAGTTTTTATCTCCTCTCTCATTCCGTGTACTTGTTCCGAAGTTTTCAAGTCCTCGTTACTGCATGCCAACTTGGGCACTGAAGTCGCGCGTAACAAAAATTGTAAACAGGCTTTTGAGTTCTCTTTTTCTTCCCATGCATCACAACAGGTATGCGTGGTACATGGTGGGAGCGGCAAGTATTTCCACACCAGACAGACCGAAGGCGCACTGGTGAGTCACTGCTTGCCACTATTCTTTCACTTCATTTACTCCTGCCTCAAAACACCCTCAATGGCTCCACGTGGCTCACACACCCCCTCGGCCGAGAGAAGGGCGCCTGCTCTGGGAAAGGGAGCGCCAAAGGTCACAACTCCCGAGCATAAAGTCTGATTACGCAGCCTCACACAACACTTCCTCGTCCACCTCCCACGCGCCTTATCACACGCCCCTCCGCCTTTCATCTCTAGCCACGCCTCCCTCTCGCCGTACCCACGCCCTCCCACGCACACCACTATCTCCATACCTCCTTACTTCCCTCCCACGCCATTTGTCTCCTTGATAAGAACAAAAATAATGGGCAAACAAGATACATAACTATATAATTTTAGTGGTCGCGACTCGATCATCTACGGGAAAGGTCTTGCCCTATCGTGTCCCGTGGCGCCAGGCTTCTCGGTGGTATTTGAAGAGGCGAAGGGGGGAAGGGGAAAGGATGGGAGTGGAGAGGCTAGTTAGCGGCCGTCACACCTGTCCGCCGCCCCTACCTGTGCAGATATAGAACCCAAATTGCTCGTAACTCTCCAATAAAGTCCTAATAAAGGTTCAGATCCCATCGAGGGTATTAGTTTATGTACCTGGGATTGCTACAGCGGATGATGGTGGTGGTGGTGGTGGTGGAGGAGGAAGGGTTAAGAAAGTAAGCTAAAAGAGGAGAAGGAGGAGGGAGGAGGGAGAGAAGATGGAGATGGGGAAGGGTTAGGAAAGTAAGGTGGAAGAGGAAGAGGGGGGAAAGGAAGGGGAGGAGGAGGAAGAGGGAGGAGGAGGAAGAGGAGGAGGAGGAGGAGGAGGAGAGGAGGGTATGTGGGTGTTACATAATGAGGATCATTTGGCTATTTTCTTTTCTTCCTCTCACCCCTCTTTCTCTCTCTATCTATCTATCTATACATCTATCTCCATCTATCTGCATCTCACACACACACACACACACACACACACACACACACACACACACACACACACACACACACACACACACACACACACACACACAGCTTCATTTCATTCACAGTAACTTAACTTTTCTTTTGCATTTTCTTCCCTTTATTTTTCTTCCATACTCTTACAAATCGTCGCTTGAAAAAAAACCTTCCTGTCTTTAAGCATTACACTCGCTTACCCTACGGCTTCCTCCTCCTCCTCCTCCTCCTCCTCCTCCTCCTCCTCCTCTTCCTTCTCATTATCATCATCGTTGCTATTTTTGTGTCGCAGAACAAGGGCGTATAATGATGTTGCTTACCCAACCTCCCTTATTCATTCCTTAC